>JAGTTH010006766.1:52500-109427 GCA_022606485.1 Agraylea sexmaculata | reverse complement strand
AAACTAATATAATGATTTTTTAATCATTATTACGGCTCAGCCCTTGACCCATCTAAGATTCTAACCATATTTCTCAAAATCTAAACTACAAGTTGACAATTTTGGTTCTTATCTCAAATTAAGCAACTGGCAAAGGGCATTCCATAAAATATATTGAAATTAAATAATAATAACCAGCCTTATCGCATTAAAATGAGTGATTTATTTATATTGACTTATCTCCAATACATTTGTCAACACTGCTTGGTTAGTACAAATTATTATTTTTCAAAAATGCGTCCTTGAAAAATGCCAGTCATACAAAACAAACTCCATAGTGCGAATGAACTTTGCCAAACCAATATTTTTTTCGATGATTCATTTTAAATACTATTACCATAATATGTTACAATTTGTACTTTATATTAAAGTATAAAATTTCTTTAATATTTCAGCTTGTCAAGGATGGATGCTCGTGCTAAATGGAACAAACATAACGAGAACTTTGACAACGTCTCCGATAATTTATAAGAACAATGATGATGTGCCGCCGTCATCCACTTTGCCACCGGATCATCCCACTGGATCTTCAGCCTCAGGTAATTTATTATTGTGTGATGAAAACAATGTCCATATTATTAATATTCAATGTTGTTAGGATCTTCTCCCGCAGGTGGAAGTTCCACTAGTAGCAATAACCAGGGTAATGGAGGTGGGAAGAAGTCTTCAACTTTATCTTGTCCGAAATGCGGAGATCCGTGCACTCATGTCGAGACATTTGTGAGCTCTACACGTTTTGTTAAATGTGATAAGTGTCATCATTTCTTTGTGGTGCTCAGTGAAGTGGATTCTAAAAAGAGCCTTAAGGAGTCTTCAGAAGGAAAGAGCGGATTCTTTAGGTATATATATTTTTTTAAATTATATTCCGTGACGTTTAAAATATTGATTTAATTTTTTTTATAGGAAACCTCCCCCACCACCAAAAAAAATCTTTGAATATTTAAACAAGCACGTTGTTGGACAAGAGTATGCTAAAAAAGTACTATCTGTGGCTGTGTATAATCATTATAAGAGAATTTACAATAATATTCCCCCACCCGTCACATCGACGCAGCAGAATAATTCAGATCAATCTCAACATCACTCTTTCACACACAGAGGTAATCATCGCTATGTTTATTTTCAATTACTTCAATTGCTACAAACACATATCTACATTTATTATAATATTTACTTGTTTGATATCAGTTACGGCATACATTTACAAAGAACATCGATTTAGTTTTCCAATAAAATAGAATCTCTTTCAGATCTTCTGCATATAACTGGAATTGGTCACGGCCCAGTTTCTAGCGGGACGTCGCTCGGAAATGGACCCAATGCTTCTTCATCTTCGGCTCCTCACTCAACCAATCATGTGGGATCCGATATCTTGGACAGAGCGAGCCACGACCTGAGACTTGAAAAAAGCAATATTTTACTATTGGGACCGACCGGTTGTGGTAAATACATATAATTTTTGATTGACATAAACAAAAATCCGTTCCAAATGTGAAAATGTCCTTGTTTTAGGTAAAACGTTACTGGCACAAACTATCGCACAATGCCTGGATGTTCCATTCGCAATCTGTGATTGTACAACTCTAACGCAGGCTGGATACGTCGGTGAAGACATTGAGTCTGTTATTGCCAAACTTCTCCAAGATGCCAACTACAAGTAAGATTTCATTCTGTTAATTCTCAATGTGGAAAATATTCAACATATATTAAGATTGTTTTCAAATATTATTTTAGTGTTGAACGTGCTCAAATGGGAATTGTCTTCCTCGATGAAGTGGATAAAATCGGAGCCGTGCCTGGAATACATCAATTGCGTGATGTTGGAGGTAAATAATAATACTACAGTTTTTTTAAGTTATGGATTCTAAAATATTGATTTTAAAAAATATATTTCTCAAGTGCAAATTAAATTTAAAAAAGGACTTCTTATAAATCCAAATAAATGTTAAATATTTTTCTCATTGATAATATGAATTAGGAATGCGTTTTTTTTTTTGTGATATTTTATTCCTTTTTGGGGTTCGTCCATACGGTATACAATATGAGATATATACGACCCATTCCTCTCTTACTTTTTATTTCCTTATTTTTGGAGAGCTTGTGTCAGTTTAATTATGTATATAGCACGAAATCTTCTTATTGGTTAAAAAAAATCACCAATAATCGCACAGTGATTAAATATGATCAATAAGAAGCTTTCGCGCATTATGAAATCACGTGTTTGTAACTGACAAAAGATTGCATAAATCTCGATAAAATAATATATTACAATTTTACTTTTATTCATTAAACAATTAAAAATGATTTTAATGGCCGTATTCAATATAATAGTGTAATGAGTGTGTGCATGCGGTGTGTATACAAAAAGAGCTGGTGTAAACCAATAATACTAAGTTCTATTCGTATACGCATCAATGCTATCACCTCTAGCATGACTCACTAACACATTCTCATTACACATTATATTGAATATGACCATCTTTTTTTTATATGGAGAATTTTTACATTCATTTATTGATACTGTAAAAATATAAATTATTAGATGTAATATTTTTTTTATAAACCAGGTGAAGGTGTCCAGCAAGGAATGTTGAAAATGCTGGAAGGGACCATTGTAAATGTACCTGAAAGGAATTCGCCCCGGAAGCTGAGAGGCGAAACTGTACAAGTAGACACAACAAATATTTTGTTTGTAGCCAGCGGAGCCTACAACGGACTCGACCGACTGATCTCTAGAAGAAATAATGAAAAGGTTTAAACATTGTCAAATAAACTCTCAAGAATGCTTATAACCGTGTGAATCTTTCATCAGTATCTTGGATTCGGTGCCCCGGTGCTGGGATCTCCAGGAAGACGAGCTGCCCTCCAACAAGCTTTAGCCGAACAAAGTGCCAGTGCATCTGCCGAAGAGGAAAATAGAGAAAGAGATGCTTTCTTGCGGCTCGTCCAAGCCAGAGATCTCATTGACTTTGGAATGATACCTGTAATTATTCATATTTTACATACCCATCATAGTCCGTATATTAATCCACTATATTTATTTCAGGAATTTGTCGGTAGATTTCCGGTTCTAGTACCTTTCCACAGTCTTAGCCAAGATTTACTCGTAAGAATTCTAACTGAACCTAAAAACGCCTTGGTAAGTTATATTTTATAGTCATTAGTATGCATTGTTGTAATATAAATATTTAATATTTCAGGTGCCCCAATATCAAATGCTGTTCTCAATGGACAAATGTGCCTTAAGTTTCAGTCCTGAAGCTTTGAAAGCTATTGCAAAACTCGCAATGGAACGAAAAACTGGTGCCAGAGGACTTAGAGCTATAATGGTAAAATCTTAATTAAGAAATACATTTTTTAAGCATTTCCGATTGAAAATTAAAACACCTTTACTGTCATACAAAAGTTTAATGCCAGTCCAATAGTATTTATCATAAAATATAAAGCACATGATTTGTATTTGTAAAGCAAATGTCAAATCTTACACTTGCTCAAAGATGCACTAAGTTCTAATTGATCACACTGCAAAAGTATTATATTATCACCAATCACAGCCGTTGGGTGATGTGCCAAAGTCAAAAGAATATCAAAGTTTTCTATTCTAATTTCTCAATTAATGCACTCATATAAAGAAATTCAAAATCATTATGAATAATCGAGTGTTATATTACTGTTTTTATATCTGTTTATTATTGTGAAAAAAGAATAAGAGCGATATACAGAAAAGAGACAGGTATAATACTACAATATTATTACAACCAGCGTAATAGTTCAGGAGATAAGGCGCGTGGCTATAAATACTGTGGTCATGGGTTCAAATCCCGTTCAAGTCAAAAATTGATCAATTTTTATGACAGGGAGATCGGGAATAATATTAATAAAATCCTGGTCGATATTCTTAAACCAGCATAACTCTGATTTCCTGTATTGTAAGGTAAATACTGATTATTGAGTCGATTACCTGTGTAACTAGTAATAGTTAAGATTACCGACAGTAAATTAACACATCTCTGCATATGTCAAAAGTTTGATATTTGCTCGACTCTTACAAGAAACAAATACACCCATAATTATTGGGTCACAAATTTTTAACTAATAATTACAATTTGTTTTTATAGGAAAGCATTCTCCTAGAATCCATGTTTGAAATACCTGGATCTGATGTCCTATCCGTGCATATCAGCGAAGATTGTGTGGTCGGCGAACGAGGTGCCGAATATGTTCGAGGAAGTCCACAATCCCCAGCCTCGGAACAGACCGAAGAACCTTGGTCGAGTATCAGAGTGCAAAACTAATAATCTTCCATCGACACCGCATTACTCGCCAAATAAGCGAGCTGTAAATGTAACGTGTGCGTGTTTATCGAACTGGTGGCGGTCTGCTTTCCACTCTTCGTGAGTCAGATTAAATGTGGCATACTGCATTCAAGGCAATCAAACCTTATTACTATAATAATGAATACAAAAGCGTATTCGGATAATTTGACCTGCTCATAACATTTCTCAAATGAGTTAAATTAATACTTTTTTTTTCCAACATGGCAACATTAAAAAATTGTCATTTAAAAAAAAATCCCTAAAGACTACAAAGCTCTTTTTTATTAAATAGATAAATGTGTAAATACATATATACGAATTAAAAAAAAAAACAAAGTTATTTATTATTACTAAATTCTATCCAATATCGAATCACTTAGAAATCATCGTTAAGTGAATAAACATTTTGTGATATAGTTAGCTATTTAGATTGAATTCTTTTTTTTTTATCATCCTATTTCTCTTTAATAGTTTTGTGCCATATAATGGGACATGTCAATCGCTTTACAATTTCATTTCACACACAACATTTCAATTTAATCAAAAAAAATAATTACTCAAAGTAATCCCCGTCATTGGCTAAGCTTAATTTTATTGTATTCAATTTTGTTAAATTTGAAATTACCGGATGTTTGATAAACTCCTTTCTAGTGAATATTAAATGCGAAATCAGTTAGAGCTAGTGGTCTTTTATTTTATATACATATTATTATTATTAATAAGATAGTCATACTGTAATGTTAAACGCTAGAATTGTAAAATACCAAAATTTTCAAATAAAAACTATGATTTTATTATGTTGCTTTTGTTTCTCCGATTATATATTATTTTGAGTCTATAATATTCACACAGTTATGTTTTTATGTTCCTAAATGTGTAAATATGACTTGTAAAATAAACAGTATATTTTATAAGCATTGTGTGATTTATTTCTAATTTTTTAATATTAAAAGAACAGTTTTTTTTTTTAATGTTTTATTAGAAAATCCATACACTTTGGATGCGGGTGTGTGAAAAAATACAACTACAAACAGTGTTTTTTTTGTAAAGCATTAATTTCTCACATATCAAAAATTTTGTATAGGTTGTGCCCTTGTCGAAATACCATAGTTTTTGTAGTCTATTTCATCCGATTTGAGTACAAATTTTGTCAAACTCACATTATTGTCGGTAAACCAAAACACATACAATATCAATTAATAGGCCAGATTTAGGCTTGAGTTGTAAAAAAAATGAGTATTAAGAGTTCAAAACAGTGATATGGAATTTTTTTGATTATTGATATGACTTGAGTAGAGAAAAATAATTGGTCGGAACTTTAATCTTAGTTGCCCTAATGAAAATATACACGTAACCTAACTGTATACATTTAATAACTATTGACTGTTTCTAACACTAAATTATTGTTAATTTTTGGACATACACCTTAAAATATAAGCGTTTAATCACATTCAAATTTGATTGCTAATCCAAACCAAAATATTATGTATGTATTTACAAACTACACATCGATTTTGTCACAACGAACACTACGTTTCTCTAAGAAATAATTGTAGCCATTTGTATAACAAGAGTAAAAATAAATTATATTTGGTATTTGATAGGCAAGAATTAAATGGCAAGTTTTTCCATGAGATTAAAAAAAATTGTGATTTACCCTAATCGAGTATTTTTTAAATCTGTTGTGTCGTTACCGCCCATAAGAATGCCAGATAACTGGCGGTGTAAATATTAAGATGGCGGTACAAGCAGACGAGTCTGAGTGACAGAATTAATGTTGCCTCTGTCAAACTCTTACCGGTTTTGTCATTTATATATCATATATAAAAAAACTGTATACAATAATTTTGATAGTGTATGAACATATTTTTTTACTGGCAACATTAAACAAAAACAAAAGATTAATTAATTAATTCTTTTAAAGAAATGTATCATTTGCTATGACTTGAGCTATATTTTTAAGGATTTTCATTGTGAAAATCTTATTGCTAAGCACGGTTGTAAGATATTTGTTATATTTTCACCGTAACGATTAAAATTAAATACAGGAATATTTTGACGGGAACTTAAAAATACAATATAATATCTCTTAGTTAATTAAAATCAATGCATATAATATTGACAAATTGGTGCTAAATTAATCATCACTCAATTCTACTTTAGTCTGACAACCACAAGACACCGAATTGATAAATGAATACATATATTTATCGGGTTGTGGATGAGATCTTGTTGCGATTACACAGCGTACAATCTAAATGTGGTCCCTGTGCAATCCTCATATATTTCTCCAAACAGATTCAACAAAAACCTACAAATCTCCGTTGTCCATTGCTTTGTGCATGTCGGCGACAAGCTTCCCCAACACTTCCGTGTATTCCGAGTCTTTTTTAAACAGGGCATCGAGGAATTTAGCATTGTTGAAGAATGTGAACACCCAGTCTATTCTGTCCAGGGACTTTTCAGTAAGGTGCTTCTGGACAATGAACCTGCGGAAACAAATATATGGAATCAATATGACTCAAATGTACTCATTCAATAATCATTAGGCGTGAAATATTAAATTACCTTAAGGCTTGATGAGATTCATTAAATGCATTCATCAGGTAAGGTCGGTCGTAAGAGAAGTCCACTTCATAAAATGATATAATTGCCATTTGTGCCAACTGAAAATAAATAAATATAATATATTTCAGGATTTTGATGATTGAAACAGATTCAATGATTTTTTTTATACAATAGAATTCAAACTTATTATTATCTCTTATGTTTGTAATTGTAATATAAAAATTGTTGTGTTCTTCTTTATCACTGGATTTGATATGATTTATTTAAAATTATTATGAAAAATATAAATACGTCTTCAATTAAAACTTGATAAATTCACACACACTTCAGTGGAAAAACAATTGAAGAAAACCTTATGGTTTAATCGCAATATTTCACAGAAATCATATTATGAAATCTTTTGGTGGAAAAATTTGAAAAAGACAATATCACCAATCACAGCCGTTTGCGGTATTTGTTTTAATAATATAAGCCATTATCATGGACGCCCGCAGAAAACTTTCTAGATGGGGCAAAATAGTGTACCATGGGATTTTTTGCCTGTTTTTTTTTTAAATTTATCAATCTGAGGGGTAAGGGGGACAAGCGACCCCCCATGGCACTTATACTTTCTTCTTGACTTTAAAAAAAAACATAATAAAATCGATTCGGGAATATTATTAATAAAATATCCATCGATTGGTCTCTCGTCAGTGTAATACTTATAAAATATTAATATTAAGTTAAATGAAATTACCTGAAATTTATTCCAGAATTTATCGGCGGCCTGCAGTTCTTCCTGCGAAAACTGTCCATTTTTATAGAGTATACTGAGTTTGATCACCACTTTGATCACATTTTTGATGAGTTTCTCCGCTTCTTTCTTGTTTCCACACTGAAATTATAATATACATTATTATTAAGAGCGCTCCATACAACATGTCTTTCATTGAACTTAAAATAATTAAATGTAACACAACCACACATTCATTAATGGTCCAAGTCGGCTAGTTAAACTATTCAATTTATAATTATTATGTTAAGCAGGCGATTTATATGGAATGCGATATGTAATGTTTATATCTGTGTTAACTTACGTGAATTTTAGCCAGCTTGTAAAGGTTATCGAGCAGTGATGCTGAAGTGTCGTCGATGAGATGTTTCATGACATTCTTGGAGCTCATCCGAGACAGAATCTTCTTCTGGGCCCTGAGGCTTATATCCCGAGCTTTGAAGCCATTCTCCGTCATGACTGCAAATAAAACAAATATGCGATGTCAATTACGAACAATAGTCGGTTGCTCTTTGAATGAGCGACAAAAAATACATAATAATCCGTAGGTGGGAATCGAACCTACAATATGGAGGTCACCGTTTGTCTAATGGCGTGGGAACAACCCACTTAACAATTATCATACAGCACCTACTCTACATTTACAACGAAACAACCTTTCAATTATAAAAACACAAGGTGTCTTCTAATGAACTTCAAATAATTTAAGGGAACAAATTAATGACAATTCTATTTATCGTACAAATCTGCTTCATTGCGTTCCTATAATGTGTAAAGTCGATACCACCGATACATTTATTTGCGGGCCATACAACTGCATGTATAAATATTGTCATTCATTGATATGATCTCCGGTTATATTTTCACAAATTTACATTATTTAAGATTAAAAAAATACTTTACAATTTGTGCGCAATTATCTTATAAATATTTTTCTAAACGGCTCGTTCGACAAGATTTTGTCTTTACATAAACTACAATTAGAAATTCAATAAAAGTCATAATAATAAAATTAAATCAGGTTAAGTATTTAACAGTTTCATTACAATTTAAAAAAATATATATTAATTAAATTATATGAGTTTTTATTACTTATCACATTAAAAAATTTAATAGTACACAAAAAAAGCACCGGAAACTTTTTCTAATATAAAAATATATCCACATATACTTCTATTGCGATATTTTATTAAAATGAGAGCAGATAATTTGGAATGGCCTGAATCATTTCCGCTGATACAACTGGATGTATAAATATCAAGATGGCGGACCAAGCAGACGAGTCTGGGTGAGACAACACGAATTGTTTAAGCGCGTCAAATGAATTTTCGATAGAGGTGTACATCGCTCTTCATTACCGTTGTTTAAACTCTGCTCAATAAAACACATCTGCTTGGTCCGCCATCTTGATATTTAAACGTCCTGCAAATAATATATCAGTAAAGTGCGTTTTACTTGTCAAAATGGTGTCGGCTATAATAAAAGTTATTATTATTTCGATCAAAAAAACATATTAATATTGTGGTAAAAATTTCGGCGGGTCATGGTTCTGATAATGTGACAGTCCACGTAAATGGTTTTTCCTATTTTATCTCATCCAATAATCGATTTTTTTTCAAATAGTTTCAACAATATATCATTTGGGTGACTAAGGCGGGGCACAGACATTATTTTTTATGTATCTTTGTATTTGTTTGTATGTAAACAAAGTACGGTACAGCGTAATTTCAACCAAAATGCACAACGCATATTGCATGAAGTAAACAATACCTTGTTGACGGATTCAAAATTGAACTTGAACTAATACGATGACATCATATAGTTGTTTTTATTATTTTCTAATGACAACGTATATTTATTCATTAATAAAACCGAAGATTTTCAAGGTGTCATAATAAATTATTTTAGTATTATTAAATTATTTTTTTATACAAAAAAATGCTTAGGCCCGTTTTAGTATATTTTTTCTTACTGTTATTACATAATGGAGATAAAAAGATTTTAGTTTCAATTAAAAACATGTTGTATTAATTGTATCAAAAGCATATTTTTCCTTTGCACGTTTTCAAGTATGAAGTATAATTAATGTAGTATTTACATCAGTGTCTAAATGTAATTAATATTTGGTTGTATAATCCGATATTTAGTTATACAAAATCCAGAACACGTGAAAGAGGAAAAGTGGGATGAAACGTGATAATTATAATATTATATATGTGAATGGGTTATGGATTCCCTATTAATTATAGAAAATAATATTCATTAATAATTTACTTGATATAATAACCCTTTTTAATTTATGACCTATAAAAATCCGATTTTAAATAAGAAAAATGAAGGTTTCATAATAAAGACGAGAAATTCAAAATTACGTTAAATTACGAATTTTGAATATTACACCTGGTTTATTATTATACCCTGCTAATTTTAATACAGAAGAAGATGAATTACCGGGAATGACGGTGATTCGTCGTAATTATTATGATTTTGCGACCTATTTCGATTCTCACATTTACTCTACAAACGATGAATACATTTTATCTAATAAAAAATCGATTACAAACCACGAGGGAATTCTCCTGTGTATATTTAATATTTTTGATAAATATATAAATGTAGATAATTTGTTTCTTATGTTTTTAGAGTAAATTTCAATTTTTAGAATCCTCACCTATGGCTATGATTGGTCATAAATTCATCATGCAAAACTATAATATAACATTACCAATCATAATCTTTTGCGATACGTATGACGACAAATACATTGATCGTGGATTCAAATCCCGCTCAAGTAAAAAAAAAGATCGGTTTTTATGACTGGGAGATCGGAAATAATATTATTAAAATCCCAATCGATCGTCTTGATCCAGGTTTACTCTGATTTCCTATATTGTAAGGTAAATACTGATTATTAAGTCGGTGACCTGTGTAACTAGTAATAGTTCAGATCACCGACAGACAACGATTTTTAAGACAATTTCGACGTTACTGTGATAACAATATTATTTAAATATAATATTTATATGGTCTGACATGAAATACGCAGTGTAAAATGATACTTGGCCGTGTGTGCGCGTCTACTTATTATAATAATGAATTGAATAATTAACTAAGGCTTTGTATAATCGATTTTTCCGTAGCAAGGCTGGCTTCATACATTATTATTATAGCATTATCGAAACGAAGTTCACGAACAAATTCTTCGGCCATATTGATTTTATGGCTATGATTCCAATTTCAAATTTGAATATGGAACGCGCTTTCGAAATGCGTCAAATCCACAATCTTGACATTTTTTATCGTACACCGATAACAAAAAATCTTTTTCAAAAAATAATACTTATATAAAACACAATGTTTACACTGTTATACGAAAAAGACACAGTGTTGTCTTTCATATATGCATATGTATTTAATTTGAAGAGGTAACGACCGCCAGATGTGCACATCTTTAATGCATGTATCTTTCATTTAATTCAATATTATAAAGTCCGATTCAGACGATACAACGCGATGGAAATGCATCTTCTACGTGATCAATGTATGTATGTATGTATGTATTAATAAGAAATATTGGGTTAATATTACTTAAGTTTGGAATACGATCCGCGTGCGTTATACAACATAATTCAACAATGTAATACTTTGGATTACTACATATAAAAGGCCATAGTGTATGTATACGTCTGTATTGTGAACTCTCTTATTGGAGAATTATAAGAGTGTTCACAATACAGACACACAGTTAAACGTATACATACACTAACGCCTTTTATATATAGTAATTCAAAGTGATTTAGTTCGTACTATACCTACTCATATAAAGAAAAAACTGAAAGTAGCTAGTATCGGTTTTTATATTTGGACACTGCAACGGTTATTTTTTGACAAATTGTTTTTATTCTATTCGAATTTTCGGATATGTAATTAAAATAAAATTGTCTTTTAAATTAACACTGAATTCAACCACATTTTTTTTTATTTTCCGATGCATTTAATATCACAGAATAAAATAAAGTAATACGTCTTATAACGAGCAAAATTCATTTCAAGACGTTACTCTTTACGTGAAACATTTTTTTTTCTCATATAAATCAATGAAAAATATAATAAATCGTTGGATGCCGAAATCAAATGAATTTATGATATTATTTCTGGAGATTTTTAGTTTTTAGTGTTGTTAAAGTTTGCTTTAGTCTTTATATAAAAAATCACTCGTTATCTATTAACTATGGTAATTATGTGAAAAAACAGTTTATTTTTTATTATAATTACATACTGCTTTATTATTCGGTAAAATATATTATTTCGAATATTAATAGAACAATCTTGAAATATATTCCTATTTCTGAAATTTGCATTCAGCTTTATAGTTTGTCCCATGAATATAATAATTGATGTATATCATATAATGTTTTGTGTAAATATCGAAATGTTGAAATAAAATAATAAAGCAATATTATAAAGGTGTTCGTTGCAGAGCTCGAATACCATTTTTATTTATTACACACACTTGGACTAGGTTTGATTATAAAGATAATCGATCATTGCAGGGCTCCAATTAAAAATAAAAACAACTCAGTGCATCCACTCTACATATCTTATGTTTGACATTAGCTCTGTAAATTAGTATTAATTTCTTTATAATGGTGGATCTGGTCGTTTTTCTCAGTCGGTAAATAAATCTAATCGTAGTAAAATACTAACTGTGTTATGGTGTGTTAAAATCAGGTAAGAATATCGATTTCTAAAAGGGGGGTTGGGCGAGGTTAGCGTCACTTCCTATATACAATTCATTTCACATAAGACTGAAACCTCTACCGGCATTTGCTAAAGCTCTAAAACTACTATTAAAATATTTAAAAAAAATATAATATTATAGTGTATAAAAAGTGTATTTAGATTATTAAACAATGGAGTAATACAGTATGTAAAAGAATAATACAATTGAAACCAATGATGCTTATTATAATAATTAGATAGGAAATATCATTCAGAATAACGGCTTCATATGCAGAAAATTTTCAATACAAAAATCATGTACCACGGCATATTTTGTCTAATTTTTTTTTCAATTAATAAATCAAAGGGGGGGAAAACGACTCCCCTTGCCATCCCTCCCCACGAGGGTGTTCATGTGCATATCCACTCTATTTTAAGACCATTATTAGAAATATCGAGGGTATACTGCTAAAATGCACTAAGTCATATTTTGAGTTAGGGATGCACTTAATAATCGCCTCGGTATTTACCTTACAATCCAGGAAATCAGAGTAAACCTGGATCAAGACGATCGATCGGGATTTTATTAATATTATTCCCGATCTCCCAGTCGTAATAACCGATCAAATCAATTTAAAATTCTTGACTTGAGTGGGATTCGAACCTATGACCACAGTATTAGTACCCACGCGTCTTATCCCCTGAGCTATCACGCTGGTATATATATATATATATATATATATATATATATATATATATATATATATATATATATATATATGCAGTTATATTGAGAAATCTGCTGAATTTTAAGGGTAGTCATATTTTTGTCCTTGTAATATCTGGAATTTCTAATTGAATAACAAAGCCATTGACCTACAAACGTGTCCAAGGCTGAACCGAATCAGATTCCACTTGATGAAGTCTCCAGTGGTCAGTGATGGAGTGGCTTTTTCCAAATGAGTCCCTTCAGGGTGAAGAAAATCGAGGGGATCCTTCTCAACGAAACAAACATTTCAAAAATGCTAAAAATAAAACCCGAATCCGTTTCAGGGGAGGAAATCGACTTAATACTTCAAAAAGACTAAATGGAAATCAAAAAGCACCTAAAAAAATGTCATTGATATCTTATATTTTATTCTATTTTAATAATAATATTGAAAACCTCCATACAATTAATTTTAGAAGAGTGTTTATATTATCATATTACTTTATAAATGGGATGGAATTAATTTCTTATTCGTAATTAATCTCGATATTAGAGGCGCCTTACAATATCGATTTTTTTTTTTTAATATTATAAAATTTCCAAATTATTATAATAAAATAATGTATTACAGGTCAAAGAACTATGCAAATTAAGTGAAAAGTGTTGCCATACGATACTAACATCGTATACTTACTTAATAATAACCGAAGATTCTCAAAATGTCATAATAAATTATTTTTTATCAGAAATAACAACTTGGTCCGTTTTAATTATTTTTTGAGGTCGTGTTGGTATTACATGAAAGCTTTTAAAATATTTGAAGTTCAATTAAATACATCCTTATAATAAAAACATCAGAAAACAACGATAATCCGGACATTTTAACAAAACAACAACACTAATGGAAACAACAGTATTTTATTATTTTTTTAATCAGAAATAATAACTTGGTTTGTTTTAATTATTTTTTGTGGTCGTGTTGGTTTTACATAAAAGCCTTTAAAATTAGTTCATTTAAAAAAGTTCAATTAAATACATGCTGCATAATAATAATATGTTTAAAGAAACAGACCAGAATAAAGGTTTTTTTTGCTTCTTTTCATTTTAATATTTTTCCTTATAATTCGAGGTGGTCGAAACAACACTACTATAATATTTTTTGACTATGTTTAGTTCTAAATTGTCAGAAGTGTCCTTATTCACCCCATCCTATACACATACACACACAATACTATGAGTATATATAGGAATTTTTGCAAGGGTCGTCGAACTTTCCCGTTTTGCATATTCTCAAAGCCGTATATTGTCTGCTAGATATTTTATATACCGAATAGTCAATATTCGAGTCCTTTGATTTCGATACAGAGATCCTATTAAATAAACCAAAAGTCGAAGCATTTCAATGTAAAAAAATACAGTATCCACTTTCATCTCATTTGTATACAATTATTGCAACCTTCGCAATATTTCATGCCTGTAGAGTGCAAAAGTATCGACCGTTTTCAAAAGTAGTCCTTCAGCTACAAAAAAAGTAGCATGCTATTTAGTCATATTTTTTATTCGTCTGTCTCTTCCGACGACACGCGATATTTTTATTTAATTTTATTTTTTTTAAAACATGTGCGCAAAAGAATTAAAGTCCGAAGTGAACATTCGAGACGTAAAATTGTGTGTATGAAAACCGCATAAACCGCAAAGTCGTAGATTATAATATAACTTTAGTATTTGTACTCTGTTTATTATAAATAATCTTATTTGGGTCAATAACAGTTTATAAATATTTTGGATAAATGCAAGTAAAACGGGCGATCATCAGACCTAGGCTAAGAGGGTGTAAAAAGTACCGTTTTTTTTTTAATTTGGACATTGCAACGGTTACATTATTTTTTTATGTATTTGGAAAACTGTATTAATCTATTTGAATTTTGTTATATGAATTGAATAAAATAATAAATCTTCCCAGGATTCTACCATATCATTCTTTTTAATGCATATAATATTTAATAAATGTTTTGCTACATTATAATGCTACTGTTTGTCCATTTTGGCATTAAATGCTACATTTTAACCCTTTTAAAATAGAGTTTAATGTATATAAAAAATAATTATCAAATAATAAAGTAATATGCAGTCAAATACAAAAAAATACCCGACTTACATGTGTTGATCCGAAACCACCGATATATTATCAGGCCAAAAAACTGAATATATAAAGATCAAGTTGACGGACCAAGCAGATGAGTTTGACTGAGGCAACACTGTAATCAAGGTGATTAATAGAGTTTAAACAACAGCAATGAATTGAGTTATACACCTCTATCGAGAATTGACATTTAGCACGCTTAAATAATTAATGTTGGACAGGCAGACTCGTATACTTGGTTCGCCATCTTGATGTTTATACATCTACTTGTATAGCCTGTTAATATATCGATTGATCATATTAACAAACATAGTTGTAAAGTATCCTTACATAAAAACATATTATTTTCACAATTTATGTTAAGACCAAATTTCAAAATTTTACTAAAACTAATTTACCGCAAACGGCTGTGATGAATAAAATTAAACCATAATATGATGTTCTAGTTTTGAGGTGTGAGCAATCACAGCCTTTAAATGAGGATATTGCGTGTATTTGACTTATAAAACATTCAGCACATACAATGAACAGGAAAAATATCGAATTTACAGTTCATAACCCAGTTATTGTCTCATAAATGACCGCATGTGTATAATCAATTGTCATCATTGTGTCACAGGTTAATAAGCGGAATTATTCTCCGACAGAAAAGGTACACGAAGAAAGAATAGCCTGCAATAAATAGGTAAAATAATAATAAACAGAGATGCGCGGGAGGAGCATTCATAAATCACAATTCACACGACTGGCAACACTCACTTAACGTCATGCAAGCTACTGTGCTATGTTGAAATTATACCACGAAGAAAATCTAATACCGATGAAAAATTAAGTCTTATTAATTGCAATTTTATACAAACAACATCATTGAATACATTGCTGTTGCCATTTCTATCAGCACTTATTAAAAAATAAATAAATTGATGATAAATTAATAACTGCTTTCTGTTTATCAATGTAATCAAAGAGTTTAGCGTGTCAGCCGTTGGGGTGCTGCTTCTACCGCCTCGCTAATTCAAATTCTATTGCGTGTAGATGTATTCGTGACCGGGCATATTCGAATGTATGACGTAATATTGCATGGCCATTCTATAGATAAAAGTTCATTGAGTGTAATATTTACTAGACTGGCAAAAATTATCCAACAGAAACTAAATCCCTTGCTTAATTATTCGCGGAATAATTGAATTTGATAGTGACAGCTGTCAAAATCAAGTAATCCTGCTGTCAGACTGCCAGTGACAGCTGGAATCCGCCATTTTGACAGATGATTAATCAAATAAGAGTGACAGCTACCATGTATGCATTTTACTGAATATGACTATCAATTCCATTGATTTTTATTCCTCCTTCAAGAGAATAATTCATGTAACACATACATAATTTTCACTGTGTCAACATTTTTTGGACCATCAAAGTGACAATGGCAGTGTAATTGTCTCACTCAGACTCGTCTACTTGGTCCGCCATATTGATATTTATACATCCAGTTGTATGGCCTGCTAATACATCGGTTAAGAGCTCGTAAAAAAGATAACAACGGAAAAAAACATCAATGAATTTTATTATATCCATGAAAAATTCAATAAAATCGACAAACGTTTATTATTCCGATGAAAAAAAGGTGTCCGTTAACGATGATTCAATAAAAACGGATGATATAATTTTTTATATACGAATTATATAAATCCTACAAAATGTGCTGTTCTTTTCAGAAAACTGCCATAACGGGTAATTGTTTTGAAGGGCATTTATTACGCAATGAAAATAATATGTAGAAAACAAATAAGAAAGAATTCATGTTGTATTATTTTGCAATTGAAAGGGTGATTTTCATAACTTGGAGTGAGTTTATTATGCAATAATAAATATACATAAATCAACTTAATATATATTAAGAAGATATTCCAGGGAATTGATATTTTAATGTATGCTTTTTTTGAAAATATTATTTTAAAGATTTCAGGAATGTTGTTTTAATACGATACTAAATCATTTATTATTGCTTGTACAGCACTTGACTTCATTACTCGATGACCCTTCTTATTAATTCTAATATAATATTATTTAGTATCTGTATAAGACTTCAAACGATAAAATCAACACTATTACACTCCAATCAGTTCAATAATCCTTGAATAAATTTAATATTAAAAAAATATGAGTTTTTAACAAATAAATTGTAAAATTTGTATGCGAAATTTTTTTTTTAATAATGAGGAAGAGCTATTTGTGACATTGTTGCCAAAATTTAAAAACGCACAAAATGTAATAAATAAATATATTATTTATTAATATTTAATCATACTTCAATTTTTAGTCTTAGCATTTCTTGGCAATACTATTTCAGGCCGACTGAAAAAGGTGTTGCCAAGAAAAGTATCTGTATTTTTTTAAATTGTTATAATATGTATAAAATATCTTTGGCCCGAATATTTAATTAAATTAAATTATTTAGTTTGCGGTGACTATCCGGTTTATTATCGACTTCCTTTTGATACCGCACACACTCTCTGTTAATAGTAAATTAAAAAAAAATGGTGACAATTACTAAAAAGAACGATGATATGGGGAAATGATCATTATATTTTTTTGGTTTGTGAGAAATACGTAGGATTATACTATAGGAAATATAAAAACGGCAAATGATTGTGATTAGTTACATATAATATGTGCCAAACTCAAACGGCTATTATAAGTATTTATTTTCTGTATTTCGCTTCCACAATGAAGCGATATTAAGCAAATTATTTATATCACTCATTTCTTAATTTGAGTGTATAAATATCAAGATGGCGGACCAAGCAGATGAGTTTGACAGAACACTGTTTAAACAACATTTATCGGGAGTGTTGTCACCTTATTTATAATTTACTTCGAAAATTCAAACTTCTTCGGATTGAAAAAATAAACAACTCATTACCTTCCTATAAAAAACACAGCAGAAAATTAAAAAAACATTTTAACGATTGAAAATATTAAATAAATTACAAAGTATTTTTAGAGATAATATTTACTTGGATAATTTCAAAATAATTCAACATTTTCATAACAATGAAAAAGTATCTGATCGATGACAAAAAAAACACTTTAAAGCTAACCTCAAAATATAACCTTCCTATTAAAAAAAACCAAGCAGAACATTAAAAAACACTACCAAATTGAAAAATTCAATTAAAATTACTTAATTAGGTGTTTATATTTCATTTCTGAATGTACAGATTCCTCAACCATCTGGGAATAATGATAATAATATTATATTAATTTCAAAATAATATTGGAGATATGTAATAATGCATAATATCGGGAGAAATATTGTGTTGTCATCATATGAAAATTATTACTATACTATTCGTTCGAGTTTGGTACATCTCTGGTCACAAAACATCAATCAATTTTAACACACATATGAAATAAATAATTCAATCAATTAGTTGACAATTAAAATTCCATTATTAGTACACTTCAACCCGACTTATTTTGGAATGTCTATAGATATAAACATAAGATATCGCACGAGTGGCTAAATGCGTGTTTAGTTCATAAGTGTCCAAAAACATGAGTTACCTGGCAAACATTATACTGTAAACATCTCTCTTCTTATCTTCAGTTATATTTCACAGTGAAATGGGTAAATGCATTGTTACTACATGTCATATGGACTCAAACATACACTCAAATACATCTAGGCTTAGTTTTTACCAAACACTACTTCTTTAACATGTTTCCAATATTATTAAGTATTGTAACAACCACTCTCAGTGGTCACTATAAATATGTTGAGTAAGGGAGACACACTTATGCCTTTAACGAATAGGAGAGAAGAGTGCAACAATACACGGGTTTACACAAATTATTTATGTGCAATTAACTGGGCGTTTGATTATTTAAAAAAAATATATACTGGAGATAATAATTAATTTTCAATAGTACCACAGTTACTTTTGATACTAAATCATAAATATAAACATAATATATCGCACGAGTGGCTAAATGCGTGTTTAGTTCAAGTGGATCAAGTAGCCAAAAACATGAGTTACCTAACAAACATACTGTAAACATCTCTCTTCATACTTTCAGTTATATTTCACAGTAAAATGGGTAAATGCATTGTTACTACATGTCATATGGACTCAAACATACACTCAAATATATCTAGGCTCACTTTTCACCAAAGACTACTTCTTTAACATGTTTAAAATATTATAAGTATTATCACAACCACTCTCAGTGGTCACTATAAATGTGTTGAGTGAGGGAGACACACTTATGCCTTTATCGAATAGGAGAGAAGAGTGCAACAATACACGGGTTTACACGAATTATTTATATGTAATGATTATATCTATGAATTCAGAGCTGGATATAAAAATCTGGCCTAGATTATGTAATTGTAAATGTAGGATAACACGACACAATATAGGTCATGAACTAGAAACGGCAGATGCGGAACTTGGAGACAGGAAAGGATGAACATTGACCCTGAAACCAGGATTTGCTTAGCCCCGCCCCTCACCTTTCAGACTGAACCAATCTATTATAAGCCCATGAATCCCTTGATAACCCTCAAAACCGGTGTTTCATACAATCAATACATATGCTTTAATTCACATAATATTTTTGTGAAATCAATTGAACTAATCAGAGATTTTACATACTTTATGTGGTATGACCCCAGATGCACTAACCACTATGCTACCGAGATGGTTGGAATCAGAAGAGGCAAGTTCGAGTCCTGACTGAGATGATTGGTGTATTGAGGTGAATTCATTTTTTAACAGAATTATTTCGCTTTAATACATTTTAATATAATGTTAAAGTATATATCGCCTGCTCCAGCGTATAATATCGTAAGAGCACAATCTGTGTGCTCTTAAGTCTTTATGGAACTGAGCCACATATTGTATGTATGAAACGTCAAAAAATGTTGCTTTTCAAACATTATTTAACCCATTAAGTGGGACTTTTTCGAAATAGTAAAATAGTCCTATTTGACGGGCAACTAATGTAGATTCATCCATTATCTATAACACATTTCATGTCTATGTCAATAGAAGGTATTTAATCGTAAATTGTTATATTTTATAAATAATAATTAAACCGAGTGACACGTGACAGGCAGTGTTACCAGATTGAATATGTAGCTCAGTTCCATAACGACTTAAAAGCACACAGATTTTTTATGCACTTACGATTTATTATGTGCGTTATTACTAGATTATTTATTTTAACCTCAAATTATCCATTGCCGATTATACAAAAAGTAGGTACATACATTTTTTGTGAGGCTGGAAAGGATTAATGGCAGTTTGTATGGGAAAAATTGCTTTGAGATACGACGATGATCCTTGAACGAATTAAATTCGTATCTCGAGGTACCACTGTACAACTAATATAATAATATATATAATTGTCTAACTGTGTGTATGTTATATGTCTGTATGTCTGTATGTCTGTACGGATCAATCTTTCAAATATCCTCAGCGTATACAGAGTCGCTATATACAGAAAAATAGTCCTTAATATATCAGGGTACAAGCATTAAAATTCCGTGTGCTCTTAAGTCTTTATGGAACTGAGCCATATATTCAAAATAGAATAGAATATTTGGTAGTGAGACTGCATTTATATTTGTTGATTATTGAAGATATGCGAAAATAGTCCTTAATTTATATGACATCTGGTATAGCAGTTAGTCGAAAATGCATTGCAGTCCGTATCGGTTCCTAATGTATGAAACGTAAAAAAAATTTGATTTTAAATCTTTATTTTACCTATTAAATGGGACTTTTTCGAAATAGTAAAATAGTCCTATTTGACCGGCAACTAATGTAGATTCATCCATTATCTATAACACGTTTCATGTCTCTGTCAATAGAAGGTAGTTAATCGTAAACTGATATATTTTATAAATAATGTTCAAACGAAATCCATTGTGACAGCTAGGTGTTGCCAGGTGTATAAATAATTCAATTTAAATATTTAATCATAATTAATACATATCTAAAATCTCGAAACGGGTATTTTAATGATAATATTATTAAATTAATTTCAAAATAATTTTAAAGATATTTAATAATGCATAATAAATGAAAATTCTCAAAAAAAGTATTTATCGGGAGACTCGCTTTTTAAATATTGTGATGAGTGTTGTCATCATATGAAAACCGCGTTATATTATTTTATTAATAATTTTAATAAAAAAATTCAAACTTCTTTCGAATGAAAAAACAAACAACGTATTATCTTCGTATTAAAAACAAATCAGAGCATTTAAAAATATTAAATAATTTCATAATATTGTTAGATGTATTTAATTTGATAATGCATTACATTTTCATACTTCATTTTTAAAATCAAAAATTTCTTCTAATCGATAAAAAAAACACTTTAAAGCAAAAATGAAATCAAAACTCAAAGATAAACGTCCTATTAAAAAACCAGGCAGAACATAAAAAAACATTAACAAATTGAAAATTTCAATTAAAATTACCCTAGTTATAAAAATAAAACAATAGATAATACTTGTAAGAGAAATTTCTATAATAAAGAGTAAGCGTTGAATGTCTAGTTTACATCGTGGGATTTAATAAAATAAACAATATTATCAATTAAACAACAATCATAGCAATTTAACGGGACATATACAGGGTGGACTTGAAATAACTGAGAATATTTTAGGGGGTGCTAGGGTATCGTAAGAATAATTGATAAAAAAATATATATAAATTAAAAAATAATTAATAATATTAATAGTGCTTTTGGAATCGATCTTGGGTAACCATCTTGGAATCAAACTGTTTCTATGAAGTACTCAGTAGTGACTGTTACGTGTATATTGTGTAAGTAATGGATTCCCAGGGATACGTCACCGTAAACGTACACAGTAAATACGATATATTATGCTTTAGTATTTTTATATATAATTAAATAGTAGATAGACAGCATCAATTAATAGAAAAATGACACTTAGTTGAAGTTTAATTATAATATGGCAACACTATCCAAAAAAGTAACAAAAACGGCGATTTGACTTAAGCGTCATCATGGCAGATTTTCACTTTTATACGTATTTTTTAAAATATAATCAATAAAAAATTTCTTTCCTGAAAAATTCACTTTTTGGCGCTTCAGTCAAATATTATAATTTAAGCGTTCGTGCACAAACACCCACTACTACAAGCTTGTTAAGTAATGGATTCCCATGCATACGTCACCGTAAATACGATAGTAGAGTTACTTACCTACACTTATGATCGGATTTTTGTTAGTTAATGCCTCGTGTGAGCCTCGGAAGAGGCACTAATTAACAAAAAATCGATCAAAAGTATAGCAAAGCAACTCTATTACTGTCATTATGGTGTACGTTTACGGAGACGCACGCCTAGGAATCCCAAGCTTTATATATGCTTAATAATTTTTATACTGATTTCAAGTCCACCCCGTATAGAAATCAAATAAAGATTATTATAGTAGTCGTAAATAAATCGCAATATAATAATAATAATAATAATAATAAAACAAAAACAAAAACAAAAAAAAAAAACAAACCTGTGCGCCAAAATAATAACTCATAAACAGAACAAGAAAAAGTCACACACGACGAACGGATTCCTGAAAAAAATAAAATAAAAATAAAATAAATGTTACAATATGAATGATTGAAAATAATATTATGTACAGGCAGGCGTTTATATTTTTAGACTACGACTTAATGGAGTTCTATTAAAAATGTCATTGCATGAGCTTTTGTTCTAGCAGCAGTTTACAATCATTCTTCAACGAATGTGAAATTAAATTGTATTTGTAACATAAACCTTATAAATAACCCAAATTGATTAAATAATTAGTGTAGAGAAAATGTCAAACACACACAGAGGCGAACCAACTTACATCTAACGGCTACAATAATGGTATTATTATTTTGCGGTGTGACAAATTACGGCCATTTGTGATTAATCTCACACCTGAGCATTTTTGATAATATTCTAATCTACACATTTAAGAAACGAACAATAATTTAAAGTTCAACCAAAAGTTTAAAAAAATGGGTTGGTTGCAATAAAGGCGGATAAGGAGTTACGCCCTTTTTGCATGATTTTTTTGTAAATAAACTCAATATTATCCATCGATCTGTGTAAAAAAAAACATTGTTATTTACATATTTGTTACCATAAACAATACTTCATCATATTAAATACATACGACCGTAATAAATAGTATAGTATGTTAGTGAGTCTTGCTACAGCTAATAGTATTGGTGCGTATACGAATATACTAGAGTTTAGGTAGCATTGGTGTAAACGCATACGCAACGCATGCACACACTCACATTACACTATTTCATTGAATACGGCTGAGAATAGTCCCTTAGTGGAATATTTATGAGAATTTCAGTATACGCCCTTATTCCATCCATCCCCTCAATTAGTGTAAATAAATTGTGCTTTGATTTATAAGTTTTTTTATATGTATACATAAATGTACAAAAAATTATATTATTATGCAGAATGGGTGTTAATTCTAAAAAAAATACGTTAATTTCAGTATACGCCCTTATTCCGCCCAACCCCTCAATTTTGCCCCAATTAAACTTATTTTGACCACATCTTTGTTTCTTATTTTTTTTTGTCAAATTTGAGTCATGTTCAATTGCAAGGTAAATACAAATAGCTGTGATTGGTCACTGTAAATAGTGATTTTATGGAGATTGTAGCATTTTTTATACATAATCAGTGACGAATATTGTTAAAAAGTCTTATTGAATTCGCCCCTCTGGTTTCTGACGCCTCATTTATTTCTCATCAAAAATATACAAATGTGATTTTATTTAATATAACAACAAACGAGCGGGTTTTCGTAAACAATTTAAAGTGTATTTATTTATGTCATTGGTGAATTATTTACTCTGTTTTAATAATTATATATAGGATTAACTGCAATTTAATATGCATGATAATAATATTCCGTATTCCTTAGCAATTTTAATTCAACAACGACATTGACCCGATGCGTTCTTCGCATATTTCATATAAAATATCTCAACACATCATATTATTATAAGAAAGATGAACTTCCTTTTAACTACAATATTCCTTAACGGTCGCCCGTATTAAAAAGGGGAATAATTGAACAGGGTCGGATGTTAAAAAAAAAAAAAACTATCATTCGACCTAGAAACCTTGTTTATTATGTAAAGAATAAGTGTTGAAATTATAAAGAATGCTCGAGTGAAATTGACGGAATGCATTTGATATTATTTCGTAATGAATTCACACAACAATGAATTAAAAAAAAAAAAAAAAATAATATTTAACCTTCAGTTGGAGGGCAAAGAGAGAGTTATAGAGCGTATTTATTTTATAGATTATTTAATAATTTTAGCATAAGGAAGTCTTTCACGATGAGTTCATCAAACCGCATATTCAAAAACCAGTTCCTCGTAGTATAATATCTATTATTATAAAAAAAAATCTGTATAAAAAATAGTACATTATTAATATCTGTAAACCAGATCTATTCACATACACGATGGATGAATTTATAATATTTTATACAGAAAGCAACAGGTTCGAGTCCGATACTGTAATTTGTAGAAGGGAACCGATAGAACACCTGCCGCATCTGCCGCAAAATTTAATATATATATATATATATATATATATATATATATATATATATATATATATATATATATATATATATATATATATATATATTCAAAAATAAAATAAATAAATTCGTGGATTAATTATTACTACGCCATAATATGGTTTTATGGGTCTAATTTCTTAAAATTCAGCTACATAACTCGAGAGTTATCGCACATTATTGCACAATATGACTCTCGAGTTAGGTAGTCAAACCGACCAAGAAAACAATTAATATTATCTGATAAAAAATACGCCAGTGGCGGCACAAAATTTGTAAGATAAATAAATAAAAAAAAATTTGCATTAATTATTGAGTAAACGAGCCGCCGCTGGAATATATTACTATATTATTTGGTTTTGGTCATAATAAAAAAAACAACGTATACAATCACAAACCACCCCCAGGGGCGTCGTTCCGTACACGTTAGACGGGCGTCCCTTGTGCCTGAATAATAGTATTTTAATAATTGTGATAATATAATTTAAATACTCACAATAGCAATGACTGCAATCGGTCAGGATACACTGGTAAATGAGCCATGACTCCAGTTCTATCATTGCGGCGGCAGTCATATTGTTCAATTAATTACGATATTTGTTCAAATGAAGGCAATGTTCAGCTAGATATGTAATTCAGGCTCTGATTCTGAGATATGATAGTGAAAGCTCGATTGTAAGCATTGTTTGTTTTGAATTGGCGGTTTTAAAACACTACGAAAGGACACAACCTTCCCGCACGACGGTCGCCGCGGTTCTGCCATCGCTCACTTTTCATCCACCTATCGACGAATACATCATTCATTTTAAATTCAAATTTGGAAATATGAAATGTCATTTCAGCGCCTCATTAATTTAATTACCGTTCTTTTAATTGATCCATCATTTAAATTGGTTTCATAAATTAGATACACATATTGTATACATATATCAAGATTGTATAAATCAAATGCTACTAGAAATAGGACGGTTTTTGTTCCAGAATAGCCATTAATAATTAATTAAGTGTCAACATTTTCTTACCTTGTATAACATATTAGACTAAATATACCAGAAATGATAATATTGTTTTAACAATTAAACATTAAACTGAATGATAGAAGAATTAAACCGTGGATTATACTTACACAATTTCCTTCCTGAATATTGATCCATTTAGTATTTATATTGTAAGCATGGGGGGATTTAAAATATGTTCTTAATAAAAGACATTTTATTTAATTTTCATTAAATTTTATTTCACTAATATGTTGATCACAAAAGAATTATATTTATTTAAATACATTATTAAATAATGTCTATTGAAAATATTGAACTAAAGAATTGATTTGACTATGATATAAAATAATACTCATAGAGATTCAAAATTAATAGGATAAAAATCATAGCAAAATTTACTCTATTTAGATTGGCTCAGACAAGATCGACATGTTCGAGAAATATGTCGATAAAGCACACTCGGTAAGGAGAAGGAAAATGATAATAATTTATCATACATCATTCATTGTACGATTTTTTGATAAATTAACTAAGATCACATTCATATTAAGATTTAATGAAAGTTAAATTAAAACATAAGTATCACAATTAAAATCAGGTGAATACATCAATTTTAAAAGGAAAATTGATAAATCCAATTATTTCTTATGCTTTGAACCGTGGTAATCTGTGTTCATACGCGATCTTGGTCCACTCAATGGTTTAGGTTGAACCAAATTGTACTTTTTTTCTTCAATACCAAGAATATTAACGACGGTTTCAATAATTTTGTCATCCATTATTGAGGTTGGCTTTCCAGGATGTTGCATACGTTTAATCATCAGAGCTGAGAATTTTTGTCTCAACAAATAAATACTGAGAGCATCTCGAGGAGGTGCGGTGAATACTATCCAATCATCGAGGGATAAACAACTAGATTCGGGATCGACTTCTTCTTCTTCACTGTCAGAATCATCTGAAGTTCCTGGCAAATTTGAATGCAATGTCGTAGTGGGCAATCTAAGTGGACCACCGAATAGAGCTAAAGCTAATCCTGTCACAATAGTATTTGATTGAATAAAAGATTTACTAGAGAACCCTCTTGCGGTTCTCGTAAGTTCTTCAAATATTATCCAATCGGTAGGTAAGGATAACAAAAAGTCATTTTGGACATTTTTCCCACCCGGTTTTTGCAGAACAGATCCACGATTAAATGCTACATTTACATTTTTACAGGTACGGAGAGCCTTACATTCTCGATCTATCCTCGCAACCGATGGATATAGTCCGCTGATCAGAGCAGCCTTGATGACATACCACTTTTCTGAATTTTGATTACAATCTTTGATATCGCCCGGTCCTTTAGATTTCACTAGACCTATAGCGCGAAGCTGTGACAAGATCTGAATTTTAAGAGATTCAACCATTTTCATCGTGGCAGAATTAATTGAATACTTGGAGCAAAATTGTTTGTCAGAATTGTTAGCTCGTGCCATTTGCCAACTTTGAAAAGCTCGTAGTAAAACCATGTGATCTGAAAAAGTGTCAGCAGCGAAATACTTTTTAGCATCGTTTGTGATTTTCCTCGCCTCAGGCAAAGTGCTGATTTGAAACGGTTCTTTATAAGACATAGTACAAACTATTGTGAGGACAGGATCGAGACATTTAAGGACGCAGGCATATAGAAGCATTTTCCCCAGTTGTGGTTCGATAGAAATATCTAAGAGATTGTGCCCAATTTCAGTAAGATCTTCAGTCGGCGTGAGTGCTCCAATAGTTTTCAATAGAGATACAGAATTTCTAATGGCAGTAAAGGATGGTGGTTCAATAGCTTTTGAAAGAAAATCTGCAATTGGTGTATTGCTAGGTGCTAAATGTTTAGTGTGCAAACATAAATCATGAAGTGGAACACGAAGCATCTCCGGTATGGATTCGTCATCGAGTAGTTCATATCTTTGCTTTGAACACATGATGTAAACTTTACCTGGCTGCGTTCTTCCAGCTCTACCAGCTCTTTGTAAGGCGCAAGCTTTCGATATCCAGATCGTTTCTAATGAACACACTCCCACAAGCGAATCATAATAAGTTTCTTTGGCCCTGCCAGAGTCAATAACGTAAACCACATCATCTATAGTTATGGACGTTTCTGCAATATTGGTTGAGATGAAAATTTTTCTAATACCCGGCAGTCGGTTGAATACCCTTTTTTGATCAATGATCTGCATATTGCTATGCAAAATAAATATTTGATATTTTTGTTGAAGCATTTCAGGACTTCCCTCTACCAACTCTTTCATAGTCATTATATCATCATAGCCCGGCATGAATATTAAAATACTCCCTATCGGTTGAGATAGATGAATATATTTCACCAGTTCCAGAATGAGATTATGATCGATATTCTCCGACGATATGGATAAATTGTAACTCTCTAAAGTCATATTGAAAACTTCTGGTATTGTTTCCTCAACTTTAATACCACTTTTCACCAGTTCAATCGTAGAAAAGAAATGAACACAATCATTCTTGTTATTATCATTTGCATAATCTATTGCTTTTTTGCCCGCAATGTCTTCAATCAATGGATCTCCACCTGTTATATTAAATAAATTAATACAAAAATGTTATGCGTTTCATTTTACCTATTTATTACCGAGTTGTAAAATTTCTTCAACGAAATCAATTCTTCCGTGATAAGCAGCCGCCATTAGTCCTGTCATTCCCGTAGTGGAATGACCACAGTTAATTGGAACATTTTCTGATGTATACATATACAGGATTTGTCCAAATGAATCCTAAAATCACAAATTATTTTATACCTCATTTTTTTTTATATAATTATAATATTCACACCTCACTTCCGTCATTCAGACAGTCATTTAAAAATTCATCCATTTCTCCTTGAAGTTCAAGATCTACATTTGCAAGAGTTTGCGGTTGATGTAATGGTTCTGGTTTGACTTTAGCTTAGATCCAATCAAAAATATTAAGAAAAGTTGTATGCATTAAATTTCTTACACAATATTCATTAAAAAAGAAATACCTTGGTTTTTGTTTTTGGATTCAATTTCTTTTTTTAGGTTCTTCTCTGCATTTTTCATTTCTTTTGTGGAATATTGTGTGAGAGAAAGAATATCTTCTAAATAAAAACGTTGAATAGGGAACAATTTTCCAGGTATTTGGAGAATTGGACATCCATTAAAATATCTGAAATGATTTATAAATATAGAAGATTTTAAATTGAGCAATGAGGTATATTTTTACCTTGAAAAAATTTCGGCGTTAATAGTGGCAGACATCAACACTATTTTTAAATCTCGAAATTTAGAAAGCACTTCTTTAAGGGAGATCAACAAAAAATCGGAGAGTTTGTCTCTTTCGTGAACTTCGTCGATGACCAGATGTGTGAGACTGTTGATTGAAGATCCCAAAGTCATAAGAACTCTTAATAAGACGCCGCTTGTACAATAGGTCAATACTGTTTTGGAACTTACTCTTGATTCTAACTTTATTTGGTAACCGATGGAATCACCAATTTTTTCATTTCTTTCATAAGCCACCTTAAATTTAATTAATATTATATTATCTTTAATAATTAAGTGTCAATGTGAACTTACCCTTTCCGCCACAGACACAGCAGCAATTCTTCTTGGCTGCGTGCATACGATTTTACAACATTTCTTTTCATCCTGACACTGTTCAAGGAGGTACTGAGGAACTTGTGTTGTTTTACCTGAACCTGTTGCACCGACAACAATGACAACCTAAAATTAATCAAATTTTACATTTTGTTTTAGTTTTATATAGATGAAAAAATTAGACGTAAATAAAAAGGTATTTTTATAGTTATGTACATTTATAAAAACACAATTTTAGTTCAAGTATATTATTTAATTATAAAATTATTTAATTTCTTTCATATTGTTAAATTTGTAACTGTTATTACATATCATTTGTTTGTTTCCGTAAAGTATATTCAAAACACTAGTATTGACTTGTTGTCCCAGATTATTTATTACTCATTATATTCATCTTGAAAGGTTCTGTTTGATTTCAGCGATGAAAAATGCAGAAATGAAGGACAACCTTGCAGGAGAGTTACGTTAATTATTTTGGACTTGTGTTATATAAAAAAAATGGTTAAATCGCCACCAATGCCAAAGGCTTCATGTGTGGTTGAATTTAAGAAATTCAAATTTTTTATTGCTGGAAGAACATTCATATTCAATTTTAATTTTGGAACTTAATAAAATATTTATCATTATTTTTCAAATATGAAATTCACAATATATCTCGAATTATTTTGTTGATTTATTTATAATCGATTCATTTTTTTACTAATTTTTGAAACAATCTTGATTAACCTCTGGCCCCAATTAGTTCGAGCAATTGATGTTTAAATCATGCCAATAACAGATAATCTAAGGTGTTTAGTAGAAAAGTACCTGATGATTGGCGACCGTGTCAATTATATGTTGACGATGTTCATAAATGGGTAGAGTTTTTTTAAATGCCATCACTTCGGGATTGATCTGTGCCTTGGGTACAATTGGGGGAGAAGACATAAAAGAATTAACCCGGTTGTTTAATAGCATTCTTTCACGTTCATAGTTATTGGTGAGATCATCCTTTTCTTTACTCGTAATTGGATAGTTTACTAATAATTTTCCGATGGCATCGCGCATTTCATTAGTCAGAATCAGCTTTGCATCTCTCTGTACTAAAGTTGATCCCGATCTTTTGTAAACAGTTAAATATCTGAGAACACCTGTTTTAAATGAAATTGTAATACAAACCAGGATATTTAATAAATATAAAATATGGATAATTATAAAAACCTTTTCCTCTAGACTTGGACTTGAGTCCCAATTTATTAGCCAGAGCATGAACAAAAGCTCGTTCGGTTGAAGAGAGGCATGAAGAAAATACTAATTCGGTACGATCACTTTTTTTAAAACTAGTTAGCTGTACATTCAGACTGATGTTCATGGCTTCTCCAATTCCTGGTGTATTTTTAGATTTTTTTCCACGTTTTCTTCCATTTTTCTTTCCTTCTTTCCCCTTTTCGCTTTCTTCACCTCCTCCCATTTTTTGACTATTGATTAAAATTTTGTTCGAAATAGTCAGAGAGCTATCTTTATAAGATATAATATAACCACGCGGTAACAGTAATAGTAATAGTTATAGTAATAGTAATAGTTATAGTAATAGTAATTGTTAACAGCGATGTAAAGTGCCAACGCAGTACTTGCGCCGCTGTCTTCACAATACAAAAGTGACAACTACGAAATACTTGCCAGTAACTTCACTTACTATTCATTTTATTTTGCTATGAGTTTTTCATTGGCTCTGTATTTTCCCTAAAGATACTGTAACAAGTTTTTATTATAGAAATTTGAAGAAAAATTAAGTGTTTTTGTAATTTAAAAGCATTATAAATGAAATGTAAATAAATAAAAGCGGCAACACTAAAACTCAGGTGACAAGGGATGTCAAGTGCCGGTGACAAGAAAGGAAATGAAAATAAAGTGAATGAAAATGGACAGAATCAGAGCGGAAATAACTGAAGCTGCAAGAAAAATCAAAAGAATCACTGACAAACACTTTAACAGGAAGAAAGTTATATTAGCAGCGATATGTGTGGTTTTCCTTCTTCTTTACGGAGGACCACGATTACTTAACTTACTTTTTGGAGGAGGATCTTTACCGGAAGGAGATCCTGCATTAATTTGTTTGGATAAAAAGTTAGCCTTTTACCGCGAGGCGATCGATAAAAAAGATGTTAGATTAGAGCAAATGCTCCGGCCTGGCTCGTCTCCTCCCCCCGGATATTCTGTGCCTTATGTTGGAAATGGCCTTTTCGGGGTCGCCATTGAACCTGAAGCCAGGCTTTATATCAAGGGAGGTGGCAGAGGAGTATCGAGACAAGTTAACTTTATGCCATTGGTTCTGGCCAGAGTACCACAGGAAGAAGTAGCGGAACAAATTATTGTTGACTTGATTAATGGCAAAGTAAAACTACTACAATGCTCATGGAGAGGTATTTCATTACAGACCACTTTCTATGCTCACAGAACTCTGCCTTCTCTACTAGTCCAAGAAATCACTTTACATAATCCATTAGCGAGAGCCATGGAATTCTCTCTTCTGTTTGGCGGAGCTGTCGATTGGGCATCTGTAGAATGGAAAGCCACCGATGTTGGCGGAAGAAGATGTGAAGTGTCTTCTGGACCAGTTCCATTAGATAGTGACAAAGTGTTGGCTGTAGCGGTAGTTGTGCGAGCTCCTCCTCCTTCAGTAGTTGTTAAAGCGAGAGATACTATCTCCTTTAAAATCCTGATGACTGTTAGGTACAGTGAACCAATTCCTCGTGCAGAACTTGCTTCCAGAAGGCAAGAAATGGAAAGATTAGCCGAAGAAGATATGAGACAAGCCTCAGAAATGGAAGGAAGAAATGATGAATTATCTGAAAGTCATACCAATGTTTGGAAATCTCTGTGGAGAAGTGGTTTCTCCATTAGCGAATCAAAGGCAACTAATGCCCTAAATGGAGACAAGATCAATGCCACTTTATATGCTGTTTTATCTCAAGTAAGATCTTATGAAGTTGAAAAGAATATTGATTTCAAAAAGAAACAGGACACATTGCACTCTTTAAACACACCTGATGGTTGTTATATGGGACATCACACCTTACAAGCAGGAGCTCTTTGGAAACCGATGCCCGATATCACCGCTTTGAATTCCTTGATTGAAACATGGCTACTCACTCTAGAAAAGAAGGGGTGTCGGGAATTATTAAAAGGAGGTGCTTCTGGTTTGATGCAAGCGATGGTTTTGAGTTTCGGTGGCTTGCGTTTTACCGACCGCCATTTGGAATTTGATATTCATCCATCTGAACTACACAGAGACTTCCTATTCCGACGTCTTCATTATGGTAACATAACTCGTGTAAATGTGAGTGTTTTAGTAGGCGAAGATGACAAAGCCACACTATATGCTTCGCTGGATAGATCGGATGGTGATTATTATGCCTGCGACGGAGGGTGTCTGGATGGACCCGTCAGACTCGGTGCTGCGAGGACATCATTTCCAGTCAAATTAACGGATCCACCTACTGCTGTCCTCTATATTACATCCGACAAGAGACATATCGAAGATTTGAGGCATGCTATTCACGTCAAAGAGGTGGCTTTAGCTCCAGCTCATGAACATCATGTGATTGCATTACATCGCCACGGTCACAGCTTTGGCGGTCTTCCAACCCTCTTCTGGGTCTCCATATGTATTTTAATTGTGATGTTCCACCTGTTCCTGTGCAGGTTAATTATGACAGAGTTCTGTGACAACAGTGATAAATACCGAAGACTTTATAGTAAACCGTGAATTCCTCTTTTGCACATAAATCACTTAATTAACATAAGTATTTGTGATTGAATCCATGTTAAAATTGTGAATAAACAATATTTATTTTATAGACTGTGGTTAAGTCAATAAAGTGTACTATTGATTTAATATTGTATACTTAAATTGTTTGAAATATTCATATAAAAATAAGATTATAGTCAAATGATAATATATTATAATTTTAAATTATTCATCCGTTTTCTAATGTATATTGGCATTAAAACTTCAGTTATCTAAATATAGTTCAGTTTACCAACTAAAATATTCTAAATATGAATTAATTTAATAGTCAGTTTTATTATTAATCCATATTAATATGATTTATTCATTCCAGACTATCCGTTTTTTTTAAATAAATATCACGTCTAAAAACATGTTTTTTTATTTTACAAGAATTCCTTTAAACAAATTGGTATCATAAGTTTCTTGAAATAAGACATAAGAACCCTATCTAAAAAAATATATATTTTGTAAATATATACATACATATTATTTAGATAATTGAGGTTTTTTCTTGTTAATATGTAAATTGAGTTTCAGATATTTAATCCCTGTATATGGTACTTAAATTAATTTAGAGCAATGGAAATTGTGAAATCTCTATTATTGAGACTGCATTTCTTGAATAAAATGTTAAAAATATGTATAAACAATAAAATTATTGAAAGTTAATAATGATTTATTGTACAAAAATATGTTTTAACATAGATTAATATGTATCTATAAGATTAGTTATACCCGCGCAACGGGAACAGAGAGACCATCAAAGAAAATTAATATTACATATAAGAATATAAGTATCACAAACATTCTTTGTTAAGGCACATCGGCAACAATCAGTCCCTCCCGTATGTTCATCAAATTTAATATTAAATAAAACAAAACTGATCTCTGTATCTTACAAAAATAACTAATTTTGAGACTAGATAATGTGATATTTCAGTTCTTAGGAAGGAATATTATACTGTGCATACATTGTAAATAACAATGTATAGATAAACTAAGCATTTCTTAGAGGCATCGAGCGTAAGGAGCGAACTTGATATTTTCTAATAATAACCTTTTCGTCTTCTCAATCCCTCATAGTATATAATAATTCAATCGCATTGTAAATAAAGTAACAACTCCAATACTGGTTACATAAAATATACAATATGTAAATTTTAGTGTAAATATTATCTCACATTATAATAAAAAATATAAATGTATATACAATCACTAAGATAAGGCTGAATTTCGATAATTAACGCTTGGTAAATATTTAAAGTGATAATATTAGAGAAGTATTGCTTTGTCTTAGCAATCCAATAGAGGAGAGTCAAACGTATTCCTATAATTCTTCATAAAAGGCCACACGAGCTTTGGTCGATCCCGACTTCACCTTTTTTAACGTCGAGTACTTTGTTTCACCCATTCGCACTTGAACTTCGTGTAATTGATCCAACTCTGTCTGTTTTTCGTCTACTTTTAACACTTCTATTTCAGTTCTCAAATCTCGCAGTTGATCTTTCAAGTGTTTGGATTTTTCCAAATACTCAACCCTAAAATACAATGTTAGTGAAAGAAAAATTACAAACATATTAAACACAATTTAACAAACCTCTCTTTTTCGATTTCTAAAGATAATTGTTGAATATCTCCATCAGCCATAAGTTCATATGAAGTCAAATCGGTGGCGATGGGTTCAATAGTTAACGGATCCGGTTCTCGTCCGGATATGTGTAGGGATTGTAAGTCAGTCTGGAGATCCGTCGGCAATGAACAAGTTGATGGAAACAATATCGAGGGAATCGGCGTCTAAATAAAATTATTTATTAATAATAAAATACAGTAAATCACAAAAAACATTTGGAGATGATTCTATACCTGAGTTAAAGTTGTGGTTGTATTTCTACTAAGAAATATAAGCAATTTTTCCTTGGCTTGTTTTTCAGCAGCTCGAGCTTGCAGCAGTTCATTCTGGAAATATTTATATTTAATTACCACCTATTGTGAAATAAACAGAATTCGGAATTATACCTTAAGTCTGTCAGCTTCACTGGCCCGTTTCTCCGATTCTTCCACTAATCTCGCTGTCAAAAATTCTGCCTCTCTCGTTTTACGTTCTAAATGAATCTGAGTAAAAAATAACCATTGTTTATTGAGAATAGAATTTTTATAGTACCTTTAAAAGAATATTATAATACCTTTTCTTCTTCTGTCTGTATTGCACTAAGCCGCATTCTCGCAATCTCTTGTTCGGCCTCCGATGCTTTTTGAGCAAGTAATGAAGCTTCCTCTTCTGCCACTCTACTTTTTTCTGCTAAAAGTTCAGCAGTCTCTTCTGAACGTCTCTGAGGATTAAAGAATTTTATTGTTAAGCTATTATTGTAATACTTAAATTTTTAAATGAATTTGTCAATAGTGAATATCTTACCAAAGCCTCGTTGGCTAATCGTATTTCTTCTTGGTATTGTAAAAGCCTTTGTTCCATAGCGGCACGGTCTCTTTCAGCAGCTTCGCGTAATTGTTTCTCCCTCGCCAACTTGCTACGTTCGATTTGTCTTCTCTAAAATTATCGATCAATTTATAACTCTCGCACAAAAAAAATAATAATAAAAATCATACTTGTTTCTCTTCTTTAGCTTGAGCTTTCATCTGTTGTACTTCCATAGTGTCGGGTTTTCTTCGTCTCATATACAAATCATGATTTCCAATGCATAAGTCTAAAATCTGTATCGAAATTTTTGTTAAAATGTGAATAAATATTTTATTCAAATTATACACAATTCACTAATACCAAATTAAAAAGGTTTATAGTCTACTTGATTAAATACAAAAACTAGAATGGAGAGCGCTAAGATAAATGAAAATTCCAACAAGCGAAATCGGATTGTGTTTGACATGTTTAAAGCATTTAGTAATAATAACACGCACGCTAAAATGTGTAAAATTGCACTCGCACACAAGAACACGTTTGATTGGGGAACTTACATGACTCGCTTGGACTGGCATATTGAAATAGCATGATTTACTTCGAGACTTGAAAGCCGGTACAAAGGTGTAGATCTGACACAGGCGGGAAAATCTCAACATTTATATAAATTTTTATTTTGATGTTAATATTAAATTATTGCTTTCGTTTGTTGGAATTTTTATCATTTTTTTAAGGAGTTAATTTATAAATAATAATCTATATTTTGGCACAAATACACATAAAAGATAAAATTTTGTCAGAATAAAAATGCCGAATACTAAAATACTCCATCTTACATTCTCTCGGTTGAATATGGAATTTAAAATTCCCTCGGTCGGTCCATAAAATCGCACTATACAAAAACAACATATATCAACAAATAATCGTCGCAAGTTTAAAAAATACTCACCAATTTATTCATGCCTTTCGGCGAGAAAAATATGAAGTTTGTGGATGATTTGTCTATGAATTTGATGACAAACTTTTTATCGTCGAATGAAATATGTTTTATTTCTGACCATGGAAAAGATGTCTTCGGAGTGAGTTTATTATCTTTTTCGTAGATATTCAAACCAAGGGCAGTCACTCCTAAGTATAAGTCGGTTTCTTTTTTATTCTGTAATAAATATAGTATGAATCGAGGACATTTGGAAAAAAAAATTACTTCATCAAGGACTTACGTTAATAGCAAAATAATTTACACCGTACATATCTAAATCTTGTGCAATTTTCAAATATTCCATTTCAGCTTCATCTCGAGACATGCCTTTATGGTCTGCATACCTTTAATGATAATTTAATTAATACATTAATTTAGTTAGTTAGTTAATTAATAAGAGTAAAAGATTACCATATCTTTATTCTGTCCTCCCACATTTCCGCAGTCATTTGATATTGGTCGATAACTCTTTGAGGTAACAGATCATCGCTGGCTAACATACCGGGCTTGTATAAAGTTTCATCATAATCTCCATACTGGTTATTTAAAAAACAATCAGTTACTATCAAACAATTTATTTATAATGCTGGTTGAATAGAAGATTTTTTTGTAAATTGGATATATTTTAAGACAATTTAATACTCTGATTCCTTAGTAAAATTTGACTTGAATAATTCTTCTTACCAACCAGCAATATGAACATGTAATAATAAGGTATTAACCTTAGCTTGAACAGCATAACTTGCTAATAGAACAGACGCCTCGGGCGGACAGTAGATATCCATACTTAGAATTGCCTGTTTGACTTGTAAAAATAAAAGATGTTGTGTGACTTCTTGAATTAATTCTTCGGCCACATCTTCAGGATAAAATTTACCAAGGAACATAAACGATGTGGTAGATTGTTGAGAGACACATTGGTCTTGAACTGAAATTTTTTATTTAATATATTATGCTATATTAAATAAGGACATTGCTATTACCTTTTTTATCTAACTTAAGCCAAGATATAAACTGTTTGCTATCTTCATACTGAAGCCCAAAGTACCAGGTTTCTCGGAGACCGATGGTTCTACATACTAAATCGAACAGGTCCCTTCCGGTAGCTCGCCACTAAAATAATTATTAGGAAAACATATCGTACATTCTATTGTTTCAGTGAAAAATGTATCAATTGCGCAAACTACAGTGTAAAACACGTTTCTGTGAAAGAAACACGATTGGGCAATGAACAAAAATTGATGGAAAGACAAACCTCGAGGTTAAATTCGAGTTCAGCGTCAAGAGTACAGACTTTGACAGGAAAGGACTTGGCAGCCTTCTTTCTCCTGAAGGGCAGCATTGTTCTTGTAGCTAACACTTGTGCTTGTACATCATAATACTGAATACTGATTACTGATGTATACACGATGCACTGCTTCACTGTTTAGGATATTATATTATAACTAGCGTCCTTCACTCTTAATTATTTCCTAATATATTTAGTATTTAATAATAACATTAGTAAAACTATACTATCTACTAATACTACTGCTCTCCTCTTTGGCATTCACAAATATTTGCAGTGTTGCCGCTCACACCACATATTTGACAATAATCAAAATATATTACGAAAACTATAAAATATGTAAATTTCACGTAATAAATAAGGGATGAAATTCGATTTAATATTATTTTCTGTAAAGAAGTCAAATTAAATTAATTTAAAAATTGTGAATGTATTTTCTTCAAAAATATTTACATGAGTAAAAACTGTAAAATAATCTAGCTTGTTAAATATACAAAATAAATAATGTACTGCTTTTTTATATTCAACTTAAATATATTAATATTTCTTATTCCAGTGGTCACACCGTTTTGATTTGACGTTTTGAAGTTGAAAACCGCAGTAAATTGTTACAAGTGAGTGGCAACATTTTTTAGGGTCAAACTTCAGAGGAAAATTGATTGAATTGGAAAAATATTAAAATAATGTACAATGGCCAGCAACGCAGCTCACTTGAGCAGGTCCATGACCAACAAACCATCTCTATTTGAAGTTTTAGCACAAGATACTCTACACTCGACATTATCGCCGGCACTAAGAACATTAGCACAGGTTTTATTCAATAAATTACCTTAGGTGTGTTGAATTCCATAGAATGAATATATTTTTTTTATAATCTTTTAGTACATACAATCATTGAATCCCAAAAAGTTTTGGTGGTTGACTAAATGGTTTGATGAAATCTATTTGTTATTTGATTCCATTTTACAATACAAGTACATCAATCACTATGGTAAATATATTTGTTAATTATTGATTAATAAATTAAATTAACATTTATTCGATTTAGCTGCGTCCTTTGCTGAAACATTTTACGGATTACGAAGAATTCCGTTGACACCTCAAACATTCGATCATGGCAGTCATCTCCCTAAAAAAGAGGAACGATTGTCATTGTTTTTTTTAATAATATTTCCTTATCTCCGAAAGAAAATGGATATGTTAGCTGAAAAATACAAAATTGAAGAGTTGGATGGCATCGAAAAACCAGTAATAATTATTTTTATTTCAATTGTTTGTCCAATACTTATTTGATGCTGTTTTAAGGGATGGAAAACAAGATTGCAATCTTTTTATATAAAATTCCACGCAGTTTTTCATATGTTGTTTGAGACCGTATGTTTAATACAATATTTGGCGTATATGTCTGGAAAATCAGAATGCGCTTCTCCGCTTTTAAGAGCTGCATCATTAACACTTAAATATACACCCAATGATGTTGAGACTGATCAAAAAACATGGACTGATTTTATCTCCAATATAAGCAAAGGAAAATTGAGGTAATAATTGAATGAATCATAGTTCATATCGAAGTTTTTTTTTAAATTAATATGTTGATAAAAATAGTGAAGCGAAAATCACTTTTAATATGGTGGGAACTGTTTTATTGAGAAGTATGGAAGTCGGAGCATTTTTCATTCAATTTCTCAAATGGTGGGATGAGAAGGGAAATAAATCAAAAGATATAATGCTGCCGACACCTGATGCCCCCAAGGTGATAAAAAATAGTATATTGTATGCAAACATGTTCATAATAAATTATGTATATTTCAGTTTGATGTGAGATCTTCGCAGTATACCAATTTTTGCCCAATATGCCTACAAAAATGGAAAATTCCTACAGTTTTATCAATTTCAGGGTAATGAAAAAAATTATTTTATTAATTTTGTCATGATTTTTATACAACTGTATCATTTCAGCTATGTGTTTTGTTACAAGTGCATCTCAAGACATTTGGACTCGGACGGTAACTGCCCAGTGACAAAATATCCAGCAAATTCAAACCAGCTTATCCGATTGTACATGTAATAAAAAGAATACTGTGATCTATTTTTTTCATACATCACATTGATGTAGTGGTTATTTTTTCTTATTTTATATTTGTTTTCGGTGGAATTAAAACAAAAGAATTATTTAAAATAAACTTTTATTTAAAGATAATGATTACAAAGAAAACATATTGAGTTTATATAATGAACGATTACTGATTCAATACTCAAAGTCTGGTTCTGGCTCTTCAACAGACCCTTGTTCAGGCTCTTCAACAGACTCTGCATTTGTATCTTCTTCAGGTACCTCCTGTGTCTCTTCAGCAGGTTCTGCCTCCGCCACAGGATCATCTTCAGTCATGTTTGATTGTTGAATTATAGCATTCTTTTTTTCAACCTTCACACCTTTTGTTATATTGGTATATTTGATCTTCGTTTCAAATAACTTGGCATTTGGAGTGATGAAATCTTCAATGTAGACGACTTTGTCTCTTGGTACTCTATCAAACGGATAACCCATAGACCTTGTATCAGGATAACGCCTGTCACGGAGACCACAGAAACTGGCCGCATCGTGGCACTCGCCTTCTTCATCTTGATCGATCTAAGAATAATTTTAAAATTCAATATAAAGACCATAAAGCTTTCAAATTAAATAGGTAACCTTGTCAATGAGATGATCGGAGATGAGCACATAGAGGTACACCGGCATTCCTTCAGGCATGCCTCTTGGGACGAGCATATTGTGAGGCCAACCACAGCCGCAGAAATTAAACTTTGCCTCTCTGTCTGAACCGGCAGGTCCAGTATTCTTGTTCAGGTCACGATAAGTTCTCTCAAATGGTATAGTAACTGAAGAATCAGTGGAATTCCTGACAATATTGTTATCACCCGGTTGAACTATAATTTTTTATACATATTATTGAATATACTTCAAAATACAAAAATAATTAAAAATGAGAATTTACGTGTTACTACAAATTTGTCCATTTCAATCATCATAAGACACAAATCCCTTAGAAGGAATGGCTGTCCACTTTCATTATACTTTGGCCCCAAGAAGATGCGACAAGTACCCTTTTTTTCAGTATTACTATTATTTGTCACTGAAATACTAAGGTAAAAATGTAATTAATGAGTTCATTTAATAAAATAAATATTAGCATACTTATAAGTGAATTTTTCATGTTGTAAATGAGTGAAGCGAGCGAATACAGATCCTCGAGGTGTGAAATCCATTCCCCTCGAAAGATCTACATCACTTTTCTGCCAAAACGTTTGGAACATTTCCTGATCATTTCCTTTATACTGATTACCAGTAGTGGATATGTCGAAACTCACAATATCAATATCTTCATACAAAAGCTATAAGAAGATTTTATTTAATAGAAATAAAACATAACTTAATTAAAATTACTACTCACATCATTCATTTCATATCTTGGCAAAGTGCCTTTGAACCTATAGAAAAGATCATCGAGATATGCGTGCCAACGATAAAAGACAGGATCTCTCATGGCTGTTGCAAAATCACCCATCATTCCGAAAGATTCCTTAGATTGTTACAAAACAATTATTGACAATTTCCATCAGTTTGCTTATTTAAAACTTACCATATGTTTGTGTTTTGGATCATGTGCGTATGCCAATAGTACGTGCCCCATATTGTGAAGATCTCCATAAAGAGCTCTGTTAACGGTCAACGTCGATGATTCAACAATATCTCCTAGGATATCGATTCCATCTTTTTCATCCAACACAATCCTAGTTCCATCCGGCTATAAATGAATTTATTTAGTTACACATTTTTTTTCTTTAGTTTGAAATACAACCTTGACAACAAATCCTTCAGCAATAGCTTCAAGAATCCTATCCCTCCATCTTTCAACATCGGAAATATCGACTCTGAGATTATCCACCTCTCTGATAACGTTTTCCAAGACGGTATTATCAGCCCTCGCAGGCCAACCACGGCCAGCAACGTGGGAATCCAATTTTGAAAAGTAACCTTCACGGATAGGAGCCCTGAGGTCACTCAAACGCTCAGTCCGATTCAAACCATTTGCCAAACGCTCAAAGTTATATCTGGCCACGATTTGATGATGCATGTAATAGAACAACTCTCCTCTTCTATCCTTGGCTACGATAAATCTGTCCGTCACATAATTAGGATAAACTAAATGCCAGTGCCAATGATGAAGGTTGACTCCGATGTCCTCTCTGAAATAGGCTATACGATGCTCAGGATTATGATCGGCACCGGTGTTATCTCGAGGAATTTCAATCGGATCCTATTTTTCAATCAACCATTATTAAAAAATAAATATGCACACTTTGCAAAATTTCTTACTCACCCTATTTCCTAGAGGATTCAAATTTGTTTCAGCTCTGGCTCTCACCAAAACTTGGCTGTCTACATATTTATCAGGAAATGTTTCAGCGAAATTCGGTATAGAAATGTTTTTAGTGTCATCCCTGAATTATTTTTTTTTTATTAAAACATTACAAGCATTGTTATAAAAAATCCAATAAAATATTTACCTGTTCAACATAGCAACGGAGAGTGCATAATTAAATAATAATGGATTTACTTTGTCATGAGCATAAACTGCCCACGACATAAGTTGTTTCGCATCTTTGGCAGCTGAAAACAAAAAAAATTGTAATTTTAAATGTTGTAAAATATTTCATTGATATATTTTGTTACCCAAGAACACGTCAATTAAGCTTGCAGCCATTTCTTTGTGCTGCGGGACAAATAATGAAAACTGGTCCATGCGTCCCAGTTGAGAAGCAAATACAATATCTGGTTTATCCAAATTTGCAATCGCTAAATGTTCAACCTTTTGATTTTCCGCATCAAGCTGAGTAGTCAATGAGTTGATAATTTGATCATCGCCTTCTTCCTGTAAATTGACAAAAAAGTATGATGAATTTGATTGGTTGTATGTGTAAGTATATGGAGCTAAGGAAAAAATAATTACTCACCAAATAATCACTAGGGACATCAATCATTTGCAAGTCATCACCTTTTGGTAGAAAAATTGGTTCCATTGGTCTATCAAAGAGTAGCAAAAGGTCGGTAAAATCATCAGCCATGGTCGAATTGTCAAAGGACATTTTGAAATATCAAAAATAGAAGCGTATGTAAACTGAGAAAGTTTCAAACTGAATATGTGATGTGTTCAATAAACTGATACATATTTATATTACTGAAACTTTAAGGCTGAGTGCAAAAGTTGAATAAAAAAAAACCACAAGCAGTCTGCAATATTGGATGAAAAAACCAAAGAGGGATGTTAAAATATCTAACCACAATTTTTTGATGCTTTCAAACATATTGTTGTTTCAAAATAAGAGATAACACCCACACATTTTTTGCCTATTAAAACACATAACATATGTTATAATAGTTTATTTCCAAATTTACAAAATATACCATGTAATATTTTTATAAAAATATATTGCAACTAGACGACTATATTATTTATTAAAATATTTAAGATGTGTGATAATTAAGTAAACAAAAAACCTTAAGTTTATTAAGTAATTACAGTGTATGTCAGTCTGTAGACTAAAACTTAGTTTGTCTTACAATAAAAAATATTTCATGTAAATTGTGAAAAAATACTAATCAATTAGTCATTTAGATTTGCATATTGCAACTAATGGTAAAACTACTCTTCTTCGAGTGTTATTGAAAATATTTAATTTTTTAGAAAATACTCTTTTTGTCAATATTTTACAGTCTTCCAATGATTTCAGTACTTTTGTCAAATGTATTATTATGAGATAACTTATATTTTTAAGTATACAATTATTAAGTGTCATTTAATTCATTAATTATTATAAAATTTACAATTACATTATTATTTTCTATACAGGCCTCACTTTATTATTAGATTAAGGATACTATCACTAAAAGCCCATTAATTTCACTTATGATTAATTACTCAATATGGCTGTGTGATGTTTAAGTAATACATTCATATTGTTTCGTCTACAGAATCCGCATTGTTTTGTCTGTTGAAAATTAAAATGACATCTTCATCAGTGCCGAAGCTTTTGCGGGCAATATCCATTGCTTCATAAGATACGATGCAAAGTCTATCTTTGTAATTAGGATTCCTGTATATGAACTTCTTTTTCACATCGTCGAATGCACAAATCACTATATAATGTCCGGCATATTGAATCGGCCACGGAAGACACGATCTGCATTGATATTTTGACAATAAGTATGAGATTGTATGGAATATGAATGAACAAAATTACCTGAAATCCTTGTTTAGTTTATTTGATTTACATATTTCGCAGCTAAGTTGGTTCGAGTCTATTAATATTATTATTGGTCCGTGTAATTCTAAATGTTTTGTTAAACAATCTAAAGTCGTAGATTTGCATTCTACTATCAAATTGTGTTCATGTACGGTTTTGAATTTAGTGGTGATTCTTTCTTCGTCCTGTAAAAACAAATCAATCACTAAAAAAGATTCAAACGGTATTTATTGAATGAACCTTTTGCAATATTTTCTCATAATACGATTGTCCCTTGTATCCGCTGTGAATCCCCAGCGTCCTCGTAAAGTAATTGTGACGTATGTTAAATCTTTTCAAAAGATAGCACAAATCAATCGTCCATGTTGTCTTTTCGATATTTTCATCTTTGCAGATCGTATCGAAATTTGCTAAAAAATATTGTCTATCTTTGTCTGGCAGTATCATCAAAACACAACTAATTCCGCAATCCCAATTAAACCTCTGCTTAAAATGGGTAACATTTTGTTTTTCAATACAGGGTGTGCCTAAAATAGAAACGAATTGATAATTAAATTAAACATTAAAGATCAAATAAGAGGGTTGATAATATATCAATATTATGTTTGCGTATGAAAATTACAGCGATCTAATAGACGAATTATTTTATCTTCCTTCATTTCGAGTATATTGACATTTGATTGTTTTCGACGATATCGTCTTTCTTTTCTATTTGCAGCTGCTTATTATGAAAAATATTGCTTATTTTCTGCTAAAAATGATTTTTAGACAGTAAATGTGGATAAAAAATACAGAATTGTATGATTTAAAAAATATATGAATTTTTAAACTATTAATATAGTGGTATTTTTTAAAAATATTTCTTTTAGATAAATAAAAAGTTTGATAGCAACATGAAAATATAAAACATAGTAAAAATAATCGTAAAGAAATGTTTGTTATTTATAAATGTGTATATTTTTCGTTGGTAGCAACACTGGCGTCGGCAAGTGTTCTTTCCCGTGGTGACCCTGTAGCTGTCAGGTGTGTGTGATGATAATCCATGTGATCCTCAGGGCCGAGGGCTGCTGGCCGCACTCCTGGCCGCGCTCCAGGTCCTCACTTCGCCCTTGACACTCACTGACAGTTCCTTGTAATAGTTGCAGGTCCTCCAACAGTCAAGATGGGCCGCTACTCCAAGGAGCCTGACAATCCCTCCAAGTCCTGCAAGGCCAGAGGATCCAACCTCCGAGTCCACTTCAAGGTAAGCTCCTGCAGGTGACTCTTCACTGTCTCCAGTTGTTGAGACTGACTGACTATAAATGTTCCAGAACACCAGAGAGACGGCGATGGCCATAAAGCGCATGCCGCTGAGGAGAGCAGTGCGTTACCTGAAGAACGTGGTCGACAAGAAGGAGTGCATTCCTTTCCGCAGGTTCAATGGCGGAGTCGGCCGATGCGCTCAGGCCAAGCAGTTCGGCACCACACAAGGACGCTGGCCCAAGAAGTCTGCCGAGTTCCTGTTGCAGCTCCTCAGGAATGCAGAGTCCAATGCTGACTTCAAGGGACTGGACGTGGACCGCCTGGTCATTGATCACATTCAGGTTATTTGCCTTAAACAGTATTCTGTATTCTGCCCATCTTGCTTGACGACTCTCTGTACTTGGATCAGAGACAGTTTGTTTTCTAATGGGCGCAAATAAATTGGATGAGACAATATCGTCTATTTGAAATAATTCAAACTAGAAAAGTGGTTTATCCAAACAAATGCTGTCAATATTTCTGTTATTGTTTTGCTAATTCAATTAAATCGTATTGTAGGTCAACCGCGCCCCCTGTTTGAGGAGGAGAACGTACCGTGCTCACGGTCGTATCAACCCTTACATGTCATCACCGTGTCACATTGAAGTGTGTCTGTCCGAAAAGGAAGAGGTCGTCGCCAAGGCCACCCCTGATGACGAGCCCGCCAAGAAGAAACAATCCAAGAAGAAGCTCGCCAGACAGAAGGAGAAGATGATGAGGGAATAGACACTTATTTTTTAACAATTATAAAAATAACTCGTTCAATAAAACACGCATTGAACACATCTATTGCATTTAACTTATTTAGTTTACTGGTCGATTGAAATAACTATTACACGTCCAAAAGTCTAATACAGTTTGCAAAGCAGTGATAAAGCTATTCAGTGATTATTTATAAAACCCGCCGGCTGATATATCTTCAGTTAACTAAAATATACTCATGTTTATAATTTCATCCTTCAGTTTATCTGTGGATTCAAACAAACAGAATTGAGATTAACATTCAAACAAGATTAGGTTTAATTGAATGTGTATGGTTGGCTTAAGCAATAAATTGATTCAATATAATTCGCTTCTACGTCGGAGAATGAAAATTCCCAGTCCGAGTATGAGGTGCACCGTGACAGATCTTGTATGCTTGCAGAAAATAGCAAACGGTGTGTATGACTGCCCAGAATTGTTAGGGAGCATTAATTTCAAAGTCCCCAAACATAACTCCTGCCAAAACTCCTTATTCTATCCACAGAATTCCTCATCCAACTACCTATTCTATTCTCCTCTCAATAGGCTACAACGCCTTGGCAATGAGTTTGCCCACTTGGGTGAAATCTTTACTCTTAATTCTGTCACCTACAGGGCTTGTTTGGGAGCGACCTTGTATGGTATATAATCTCAAAGATTTTACATGCGTCTCGAACAAATGGCAGGTTGCAACACTTATATTATTTCTACACCTTACTTTATTTTTTTATATACATTTTATACAAACATTTTTTTTTTAATTATAGCATTGTTTATTTATATATATATATATATGTAAATTTAATTTTTGTTTATCTTTTTATTACTATTGTTTTGTCTATAAAAAAGCTCTTCTGAGCGTATATGGAAATAATCTTTTATAAAAAAAGTCTCAATAAACTAGAGGTAGGTGGGTTTGTATGGATTCACGTCCGAGCCATACTCTCATTTCAGAAATTCAACAGACAACTTTTTATATGGGATGCTATGGAAGAGTATACTCTTTAATTTTGCACCTTGTATAATATGAATATGGCTCCGGAATGTGTGTCAAAATAGCCGTACCCATATATTGAGAGCCACATCCAAATATTTCTTAGGCTTACCAACATCTACTAAAAACAGTTCCTGCTTTCTTACTACATACAAAAATCAGTATGTCGGAATATTTAATTTTAAAAGTAATGTAATTATGATGTTATTACTCACCTGATTTCACACTGAAGATAACAGTAAAAAGGGTAAATCTTATAAAAATAAAAATGCTTATAAATGAAGCTATTCCGTTAAATTAAGAAATGCACTTTCACACAACTTAAATTATTTCTAAATTACAAACAAACATTACAAAAACCGAACACCACATTTATATCAATGGACTCCATTCACATCTTAATGACACTCCGGGAAGAAATAGGTGCCAAGAATTGGATGGAGCCATTTTTCTAGTATTACCAATTAGACATTAAACACACAATATAATTTGACAGTTAAAACAAAAGATAGTTATGGAAGACATTTTGAATTTACAAACAAGATTTTAATAAATGTACATAAATCAAATCTGTATCTTCTGGATGATAATAATTCATCATCGAAGCTGTAATTTTGCATAATGGGGTGTATCAAAAATGTTTTCAAATAAAATCTGTCACAAATTTGATTGTATACAATGTTTATTAAAATGTCATTGGAGCCATAGAAACCGAGATAATCTTGAAAAACTGATTATTGTGACCTGTGGCCTTAATATAACATCCAAACCCGTCACCTGATTTTAAGAACACCAAAATAAAGGTGTATGCAAAAATTACAGCTTCTAGGCTCGAATTACGAGATGAATACATAATTTGACTGGGGTATAAATTGGTAAGTGCAGTCGAAGACTACGAATGGAGAGAAAATATATTTAGGATTAGGTGTTAGATTAACCATGGATACCTGCAGAAAATCTTGTAGGAGGGCTTCATTCTAAAAATGGATAGTAAATTGAAACAAGTCGATGCTGCATGCATAATAAGTATAGAATTTTATTTTTGTTTTTTTTTTTAATCTTTTCACATATGACTTATGACTATATAATAAATCAGGATTTTTACAGGATAAAAGTGTCCTCGGCACTCTTACATGGATATATAGATTACATCGCATCTCTCTTTCTCACTTTACAGACAGATTAATCAGAAATTACATAATATTAATATAATGAAAAGACGAAGAGAAGAGAATTGCTTCCTTAAAAACAACAACCGAAGTATGACTTCTTTGACTATTCTCCTCTATTGACACAAATCGTTTCACAAAAACTCAGGCACATTGTCATATATCCTTTTTTTATATAATATTATATTGAAATCATTCCCCCATCCCAAGTGGCATTTTTATTTATACATATATTTTTTTTTATTAAATTACATTATTGCACAATAAAATGTTATCTATTGTGTTTTCATATATATATATATATATTAAAAAGGCTACTAATAAAATGTGTTTCGTTAATATTTGGTTGCGATAATATTATGTGAATGTCTCTTATTATAATCGATTGTTCGGCTATGATTGTTTTATAAAAATATCCAGCATAAGTGCAATATATTTCAACTATTTCTATTCATTTAAATATATTTATATATGTTAATAATATTTGGGCACATGGTATCTAACATTATGTATTTATTTAAAATCTGATAGTCGTTCACATTTCAATTATAATTTGTGTGTTTTGTCATTTTCCTCGGGTAACATGAACAATCCTAATATTTAAATATACAAGAAACAATACGCAACCATGCGACAATATAATTATCTATTGCTTTCTTTTCTAAGGCTTTCATTTTTTTATATACACACACGATCGATTGAATGTAAAATATTTTAAACGACAGTGTGGCTTTTAAAAATCATCAAATACCATACGATTGCTTAAAATATTTTTTACATAATTCAAAACGAACCTGTGATATATATATATATATAAATATGTATATATTACGTCCACACTTAATATAAAACAAGAATGCTTGAAAGCATTGGCACTAAATTGTGTTTGTGAATGTCGCGATGCCACTTGGAATATTCATTAATAAGAAGAAATTAAACAACCAAACAAATCGATGCACTGAATCATAATAAATAAAAAGCTCACTTATCACCTACAAAAAGGCATCTTCTTCAGAGAATTTAGTAACTAATGGTAATATCAATATACAAAAACATGTACACTGTGCACAAAATCCAGCAGATGACAATTTCTTTTTTTTATACAATAATAAATTAACAATATATATGTATATATATATTAATATAGAAGAAGCCCGATAATATCAACATATTGAAGATTGGCAAGTGAGTGTTATCATTTTAACTAATCGTCTCAGTCTTACAACAAGATGCATTACACTATTTACACTTTTAAATACACATGCCTCAAATTATTTCAAAATAAAAAAAATCATAAAACTGAATAGTAACAATTAATTACATTTCACATCGGCACAGTGTACATCAATCGAATAATATATTTAATAAAAAAAAAGGTTTTATTTTTTTGTTTGTTTTGGAAAATAGTATTTTTTTTAAATTAATTTATAATATATCATGTCGCAGTAAAAAAAAATTTTTTTTTGAATAAATTTCAATATAAATAATATAATCGACGGTCACTGAGGACACCCAAATCATCAAAAAGCAATTCCCATCACTCTTTACATTACTAAGAAAATATTAACTATGCATAGTTATTAATTATAATTTATGCCAATCAATGTTTTTGTGGTTTTCTAATCTTTTTACTTTTTTATTTCGTTTAAAAACAAAGAAAAATTCAACAAAATAGAGAAATATCTAAACGATAATTATAATAATAATTATTATTGATTGAATGAAACAAAAAAAAAAAAAATAATAATAATATTAAGAACGGTATGATGGATAATGATGAGAGGTGGATATAGTAAAAAATAGATTGTTTCTGAAAACGTAAGGCTGCCTCCGCCCCGACATCTATATCTCCATATCCCCTCTATAAATCTAGCTGTTGACTATAATGTTTTCCTTAACGTATCTATATAAACTTAAATAATAATAGTAAATAGTAAACTTTATTACAAATTCTAAGTCAGTGTTCGTAGCTTAAGTCGGTGCAAGTCGCCCCACCTGCACATACACATCATTTATAGCCTTCAATAAACCATTTATGTATATTTTATAATATATATATATATTTTTTTTAAATTACATAAGTAGTTTGAACAGCTAAGACTGCCTAAGTTGGGCCTCAACTTTGTATGTCACCCAGACCGCCGGAGTTACCGGTGTTAGAGCAGTCGGGCCTGCGTTGAATGAGGGGACTAACCAGCTTACTCTCTCGCAGGATGCCCTACTGCGATTCAGTGGATACCCTGCTGGTTGCCACAGGTTCGTGGTGGCACTAGAGGGCCTAAAGAGGATGTCCAGGTCCCCTATCATTAGAGTCTGTCCTGGAGTTTCAGATTTCAAACTTGTTGCAGAGAGGAAGTTAAAAATCGAGAAAGCAAATGCAGCCTTCCACCTGGGGGCTGGATACCTCTATGGGAGCACAGACCGCATAGAGGTTGACACGGATATGGAGACGGTCCTTGGCCGTATTGGAAACTATGTAACGAGATTCTTTGGCAAGTCGTCACTTGCAAATTCGCCGCATCTCTCCGCTGACAGAGTCTCTGGGTATCAGGACTATAATCCAGAGTTCGATAAGATTCTTAGGGAATTTCAGGCTGCAGCTTCACAGAACATGAGGGATGCCTTAGCTACTATCAGCGTCCATGTCATTAATGATGAGAGAGAAGTAGAAGAACTCAGGAAAATTTTTATGTAGAGGGACCAATCAACATCAGTCCTGAACGAACAGCAGGAGCAACTAGACAAGAGATGCCTCCTCCACAAGTTCCTCAGGTTCCGAAATTGAGGCAGTCCCAAAGACTCAGGAAGAAGCCACCTCGGCAGTAGCCTTCCTACCTAGACTTCCCATCTTGCTCTTTATTTAAAACATTCTGTTCTTTTATTCACTTATATTCATTTTCCCATGTAAGCCATGTCCAATGGCTCTCTCTTGGCTATGTTACTCAATAAAGATTGCCGACTGATCGACATTGCACTACTGTGCAGCCATTCCTGGGACCAGGCAGTCTTAGCTGTTCAAACTACTTATATATATATTTAGTTACTTTCACTAATGTTCAGGGCACTGAGTTTTGTATTCACGTTTTATTTGTCTGTTAATACGAACGGAAACGTAATGCGACGCGATCAATTTGGACGACAATGACAAAAAACAACAACACATAATCAGTGTGAGAAATTTTAACCAGTGCACTCCAAACATTTTTATAACCGAGATCTACATTCGTTAAATTGCAAAACCTCCCTCCGCACGCATATACAGTTCAGATATATTTATAAGATGTGTTACGATGAAATGAAATGCGAAAATGTACCGTGTGTACTTCTGGAATTGGAACAATTTGAATCGTGTTGAAAAATCATTCACAACCAATAAATAATCACAATGCACGTGATTCGAGCCGAATCACTCAATGCAGATTGTTTCCAACATTTGACCGAAATAAAAATATATATATAATATTTATGTATATACAATGGAAAAATATTCCACACACGAAGCACACACGGACATGGAGAAAAAAAAAAATAAAAAAACGTGAACCGAGAATATTTTGTTGAGGAGGTATTTATAAATATTATGCTTATGAATATAAATAGTTAAAACAGATAAAATAATCATGAAATAAAAGCATCGCGAAACATCAAATGTAAACATCTTACCATTTTCACAAAATCACAGATCATTAACAACAAAAATGTCCAACTTTTATGCATAACAATAAGGCAAGGATGAATAGTTCAAATATACATACATACATATATTATATAAACGATATTATTTGAACAAAAAAAATATATATTATAATGTAATCATGGCGTAAAGCGGTATTGTAACACGTCACCGAAAATACTAACTAAATCTCCGCGTTATATTCAATCGAGTATTGAAATTTTTAATGGACAAATTAAGGACTGTTGAAAATGGAAGAATGAATCGTTCATAATTCACTTCTTGGATGGACGCAAAAATTAGAATTAGACCGGCACGGAAGATTGATGATAAACCACCAGAATTGAATGATTTCATGCCAAATGACTAACAACCCAATAAAACGCTTTCAATTGACAACAAACGAGGAAATAAAAATTGATTTGGGTCAGTTAGACTGTTTGTTAGTCACTCAGCTTCTTGGAGGGATTTTAAATGGGTGTATTCCGACACAATTACGCACAACAATACTGGATGGTCGATTCACTAAAAGGGGACAGATATGTGGACACTTCCAGTATAAATATCGATATTCTTTTAAAAACCTACACAGCTAACATATTTGAGGACGTGGCCATTACTAACAGAAAACGTCAATTAACAAATTTTTGGAGGTTCGGCCAGAGACGGCATATTCTTCCTAACTTACTAACAAATGCAAAACTAAAACAATCGGCTGTGTTTCAATAAAAATGATGCAAACATTATTTCATGGAAATATATATATATATAGACTTTCAGAATGGTAAATTTCTACTAACATAAAATGGAGAGCCGGAACGGCATCTTTGAAAGAGACAAAATTCATCTTGAAACCGACCGGCGATATTTGTGAATCAGTCTTATTTCTTAAGATATCTTTTAAAAATATACATATAGATATATATATATATATATATATTTGCTTTATATATATATATGTAACAGTTTACATGAGTGCAAATTATATATTTTTATCAATTCACACTTGTAAACTATATATACAGACACAGCGTGACTAAAAAAAAAAAAAAAACAGTTTGATATAACAAAAATACTAGCATTATTATAAGACTTGTGCACTCTTAGTCATGGCGGACTGAAGATGTGTTTATTATGTGGTCGGCGAAAATGCAACACTTTGAAAATGTTGGATCAGCAAATAAATAATTTAACATGAGTTTCATTGCTGATTGTCGAGTTGTGATACAAATACATCAAAGGTTGCATCGAAAAAAAATTCAACAATTAATACAAAGAACAAAAATGAGCGCATAGCAATACAAGACTTCTAAAGTATCACAAAAGGTAACAAACATAAATTGTCCAACATTATTCTTTGTCGTCGTAGCGTGTATATATATATCATATATATGCGGTTGTGTGTATGTGTATGGCGTCTACGAGCAGAGCACAGTGGCAGAGAGCAATGGTCAGTAGGGCAGAGCGGTGAGGGCGGGCGGACCTGCAGGAGGACCCACCCCTGGAAGGTTGTCAAATTCATGGACGAGTTGTTTGATATGCGCCAACTTTAAATGCAGATACCTCAGCATCTGTATATCTCGTTTGTACCCGTTGTCGTTCTGAATTTTTTCATACTCAGTCACTATTTGTCGTTTGATTTCCTAAAAACATAAACATATTAGTATAAAGTAATTTTTTACATTTGAGCTTTTTGTTATTTATGGCACTTACTCGATGCGCATGTCCACCAGGCTGCTCTCCACGTAGTCTTTCTTCAAGTTTTGAAAATACTTGAGTCACAGCCGCAACACGAGCATGAAGTTGGAGATATTCATTATACTGAGCTGCAAATTCTAATTTATACCTTTTCCTTTGCTCCTGAGAAGTAATTTCACAATATTGACTGCAAATAATAAATCAATTAATAAATGGCATTAAAATTTCGAGGTACTACAATAATTAATATTTCATTACCTAGTATAGTCGGGCATATCTGAATCTGGAAGATTGAGAATGTTCATTGAAGCAATTCTAGTAGTGCTGTCAGGAGACTTATCCCTATGGGATCCACTACCGTTGACTTCCCTCTCGTTACTCAGTCTCATTATGTCAGGTGACTTTCTTTTGCCTATGTGAGATATTGGTGAACAAGGAGTTTTGGATGCTAAAATATTAAAAAATTGTTAACACTCATTTTGCAAAAACTGTAGATTTTATAATTTTAAAATGCTTACCAGAGGTGAACTGCTCAGTAGCTGGACTGGTACTGTAGCCATTGATGGGCTTGGAGCTATCGCTGAAGTTCTTTGCAGTACCGAATGATATGGAGTAATTATTTTCTCTCTTGTCTATTATGAAAAAATATGTGATTATATACAAGACATTAAAGATAAACTATTTATAATAATATTCAAATACTAACTGGGTGTCAAGGGGGCAGGAGTATCTTCATCACTATAATTCTTTCTCTCTCCGCTACTTGCACCACTGGTGCTCGTTGATGAATGGTAACCATTACTAAGTGCAGCCGGAGAACTCTCTCCATCTCTGTAAGACATTTATCATTAAATACTGGCATATTGTATTATTAATATAATATAGAAAATAAGTGTTACCGTAACGGGTTATCCTGATTCGGCCTTTTATAATGTGATATACGTTGTTTCTTAACCGGAGGAGTTGGATTAGTACCGGAAAGAGGTGTAGCTGCCCGCTTAGTTGGAGGTGGAGATGGCGAATGACCAGAATCTGAGCTCAGCGGCGGAGTCAAATTTTGTGGCTTACGACTAAATCAATACAAAAACAGCGTTACAAAATGTTTCATCATCAATTGCTATATGTTAATATATTATTCAGTACCGTTTGAGTATTTGCTTTTCTTCATCGGAAAAAAATGGCCAGTCTTCATTGACTTCATTCCATAAATGCCTGTGCAAATGGTAACAGTTGTCTTTTATACTAGAAATCTGCTGCAAAACTGTCTTTATTACACTACGTTCTTTGTCTTTTATACCTTCTGCAAAATTAGAAATGAATTATTTATTAAATGTAGCTCGATTATATTATATAAACAGTGGGAAAAAAACTTACCGCTCTTTATCCTAGTGTAAAGTTCTGGCTTTTTATATGGCCTTAGTGCCAAAAGCTGAATTAATCTTTCTCTATAAATAAATAAGATCATATGTGAGAATGAATATTATTTATACTAAATTCAATGTTTATAAATAAAACATTTACTTTATAGGCCTTTTGAGCAAATCAGGTGTGGCAGTTGTTGTCCTGCCCTGGTGATTTTTGGGCGGTCCGCTGTGTCCATTGATGGTACCATCCACGTTGGAGACGGCTTGGCTATTGCCACTGCCCATATAACTACCGCTACTATTATCTTTACTATTAATATTATTAGAACTACTATTAGAATTGTATGTGGCGCCCGACACAGGGTTACAAGTTCCCATGCCGCCGTTGTACGACGAGGACAGCCCGTTTCCATTGGAGTATGAATTGGAGTTGTTTCCATTGTATGAACTATTATTGGAGATAGAGTGATTACTATTGAAGGAGCTATTGCTGTTGCCATTGAAAGAGTTGTTGTTGTTGGAGGTGGAGTGGTTGTTGTTGTATGAACTCCCATTGTTAGGGTTTGAGTGATTGGAGTTATAAGAACTACTGTTGTTGGAGTTGTATCCGTTGGTATAGGATCCATTGCTGGCTGCCAGGTTATTGCTACTCCCACTTGTTTGACTAACTCCGTTGGTGTTCGAATGGCCATTATGGGTAGAATGGTTCGAGGGAACTCGTGATGTTGTCGATTTTTGGTGTTTAACTTTAATTTTTCTTCCTATGTCAGTTTGATTAGGTTTAATCACCCTGGTGCTGTAATTACAAAAGTAAATTGAGTTATTTAAATGAAATATATATATATTTAACAAAATGTCCTTACAATTTATTCTTAAGATTTTCAGCATCAACTGCCATTCGATGTTTGGTGGCTTCGTAAACATCATCATTGGCCAATATCCGCATCCGTGTAGGCATAGCCCCCAAGGCTTGCAAGTTCTTACCTTGGGGGCCACTCTGCTGGAGACATTCAAAGGAGCCCTGAAAAAGCAAACAATTAAAATAATGCAAAAAAAGCACATAAAATACACAATGAATTGAAAGATTTCCCATTTTCAGTTCATTGCAATTAACCAAACAAAATAGTACCTGAGGACCCTCGAGATCAGCATTGCTAGCCAAACTAAACCTAAAGGTGTCAGGTTGAGCTCCACCAACACCAGGTATAGAGATTTTCTGAAAAAAAAGAAAAGAAAAACGTTATTATTATAAAAAAAAGTAAACGCATTTTTATTATAAATCATTTCAAAAAAAAAAATATATATATATATATGTTTAGATTTCCAACTGTAATAATGAACATTAATTGACCCCAGATACTGAGATATCACGGAATATCAAACCAAAACAGACAAATAAAACGTTAGATATATTAAATGTTATCATCGCGACAAATCGTTCAGCTTTTCAAGTTGTCAAAATGTACAATAATGATGTGAAGGTGAAAATCGAGACAACTTATAAGATGACCTTAAAAGGTTAAAAAAATATTATGTATTTTTTATCATCCGATTTTTTGATTGACACTCGGTTGCCCAAGAAGACGATATGTAAGGTTACGAGGATCACACATGTACATATATATATATATATCAGAAATGATTGTCGCGGTGAACTTAAGTGCAGTTATAACGGGATTCCTTTATTGGAGTGTGGTATGGAAATAGTACGAAT
>JAGTTH010006766.1:0-47500 GCA_022606485.1 Agraylea sexmaculata | reverse complement strand
CACTTAGATTGTTTAAAGTTATATTGGATAATTAATGTGAAGTGAGTTAACCCGCGCCCCTCGGACCGTATAACGATTAACCATCTTCTACGGCTGTAACGTACGTTAACGATGATGACAACGTAAAGAAATAATATTTTGAAAATAATAACAAAGCAAAAGTGCACATTCACAAGTGGTAAAAAAATTAATACAAGTGTGAATCTATTATTAGAGTGCGATTGTGACCTTGCCTCATAATCAAGACGGCCACAGTATATTTTTGAATCAAATAATTTTTATTATAAACAATGCGTTTATCACAATTCGTATTCGGATGGAGAGATTTTTTTTTCAGCCCGGTCTGAAACTATCTAGAGCGGGTGAAAGTGAATGAGAGGCGAATATACATATATATATTTTTTATGTTATGTATTATTAACATATTATTTGAATACTTTGGAGAAAATTCGTAACAGGAAACCGCTGGCCATTATTAAAGAGCCGTCACAATTATTCACGACAAGTTGTTCCGTTGCGGCGACCGGTAAATACGACATTTAATAAGGTATAAAAAATATTACACCCACTCCTGTGAAGATAATTTGAATCTTAGCTCAATTTTATTAAAATACTGTTATATAAAAAAATCGAGTGTCTTTAGGATCAATAAAATATTATACATGATTTAAAAATGTACATTAATGAAACTAGAATTTTAACCAAGTCAAGGAGTTGAGGTTGTTTTAAATCCAATTTTAGTTTTTTTCAAACATTGATTATAACGGATTTAAGAATACTACAATAAGTTGTTGATGGCTTGGTGAAATTACATAATTAAAGAAATTTATTTTATTTTATATAAGTTACATAAAATATTTGACACTTCGATTTTTGATGGTATATAGTGATAATTATTATAATTATAAAATGATAATCTTTTTAATTATTATTTTTATAAAAGTAGCGTTTAGATTTTATTTTTCTGATATCCGAAAATTCAAATAGAATAATACATTTTACCACATAGTAAAAATGTAAGCCACGCAGTGCTCTACGATTGTGAAAAATATATAAATAAATACGTTTTTCTGCTTTTATTCGATGTCATTCTGTTGAAAATATGTAATCCTATATTTTTCTTAGATTATCACTAAAGAAATCAATTATTCTGTTTTATAAAATTCCATAATTTAATTAAAATCTATATATATAAGTGTACAATTTTCGACCAGACTAAGCTAGTCATATGCAGACACTAATTAATTGTAAATAAATAAGATCATAAATACATATTAAATGTGGCATGGTGTTTTGCGTTATTAATTATGAATATTGTGATAAACTTATTATAATGGTGGCCTGGGAAACTATAACACTATTTTCAAAATACATATCAACCTGTTCCAAAGGGATTCGATACATAGAGAGTAAAGTGATCAGTTTTGGTATCAATATTATTTACATAGAAAATCGGTTGGGTTACAAAAGTGACAAGCTACTCACATTAAAGAAGAAAATGAAGAACGAATGTTACTATTTGTATATATTTTTCAGTGGATAGTACTAAGTATAGTAACGATGGTGTCGAGGTCACTTCCAATGCTAGCAAGTGTTTAACCTGTTTCAGAGTCTCGGTACTGCGAAATGGAAGTCCTGCGCGCATATATAATCAAAGAAACACACCCGAGAGTAATTGGACTACGTGTAAAATACTAACCATTAATTGCGACATTTACATTTTAATAATCATATATTAGCAAACCATTAACATTCACAATGAACTTCTTTGAAACGCATCCGACTCGTGTGTGTGCATCCAGGTAAATTATTATAACAGACAGCAAAAAAGCAGATTGATAACCTGCAATATAATTTAGACCTTAAAATGTTTAAATAATTTTCATTATATAATATCAGTAATATTATATAATGGGTAAGAGAAGGCAGGGTAGACCTAGGCTAAGGTGGGCGGATGAATTTTATAAGGTAGTTCGGAGTTTAGGAATTAATAACTGGGCGAGCATTAAGTGGAAGATGCTGGTGCGGGAAGCCTTGGTTCATCACTCAACTGGAGTGCTTATGATGATGATGATGATGAAAATTATATAATAGTATATTAATCTATAATATTTAATAATAAAAAAATAACTATATATTTACTACTCGACTTTATAACGCAATCAATAAAAATATTAAATACTATATACGATAACATAGCAGGATCTAAACACATGATTTTTTTTAACACAATTTTTGAGTTATTATATTTAATTGATTATTCCACTCGACCCCTAAATTTTAACGCATGGTATATTATACTGAGTGAAAGTATAAATTTAAGTTTTTTTTAAAAAACACCGCACCCTTTATAATATAACCATTAGTAAACGATAAAATGTTAAAATAAACACCCTTTTTTATTCCAAATTTAGGATGCGGGTGCTAAAAACGAAAGATGTTTAACATTTTCCACCCTTAAGGCTTCCACGTCCCAAGGGACATTTTTAAATCCCATATTATTTATTATCAGACCAAGAGGGTGAAAAAATAGGTTTTTAAATTGCTCGCAAGTGCAGGAACACTGCACGACTAATATTTGAATTTTAGGATATAATAAATTAATAATCGTTACAGAGCTCGAATACGTCAAAGCACTATACCGTACCCATTTGAACTATATATTGAAATAATTTACAAAGGAATAATAATATGGAATCTACTATGAAGCAACTGATTTAAAATCTATCAATCGCAAGAAACTGTCGTCCGAGTTTTTTTGTGGTCATGTCTATAGCAACAGATCCGGAAGAGAATTGAAGTGTTATAAATTGGAGAATGTTCAGATTTGTATTTGACGAAATTGGAAAGAGGCCCACAAGCACGATTTGAAGTTGCTTTGAGACATACAATATCGCAACCAGAACAATCAAGGTTTTTTCACGCCGTTGCTCAACGACTCGACTCGAGACAGGCGAACGAACCAACGAACGGGCGCCCGCTTTCCAAACACCGATGCACATATAATAAATACTAAACAATAAATATTATTAAAAAATAATAATATCATAACGCACACATTCACTCCCAGTCGGCATTTAATATTTGGAACTGTATACAAGTGTTTTAAGAGTATTGCTAATAGAGTAGGAGTCACGTCCGATCTGACATTTGAAAACGAACGAAAGGCATTTGGCATTTCCATACAACAGCGTTGTAATCACTGACAGATCCATCAATGCACACTTATAAGGCAATCACTTTCAATTTCAATCATAATAATAAAATAAGAATATTTTAGGGGGTGGTAGGGTATCGCAAGAATAAGTGAATAATGAATAAATTAAAAAATAATCGAGTTTGGGCCACTATTTTGGAATCCGCTATTGTGTCTGATAAATTCGTAATTAATATTTTTATTTCCAATTAATAATAAAATATTATCGGTTAATTCAACTCCACCCTGTATAATGGTTCTTAATCTACTTAAAAAGTCCGGAAAAACTAGTACGAAAACATTAATAGACTTTCAATTTGACAGAGTAAGGTCGACAAATATCCTTCGAGCGTGATTTTAATAGGTGCGATTCTTTCCACACGGTCATGAATTAATTTTGCATAAAGCAAGTTATGCGTTTTTATAACAAATCATTAATTTTCACCAATAAATATAAAGCCTTAACATATTTATAGGATGACATATTTTCAATAGGAAACTTTATTATACAAGAGAGTGGATTTTTCAAGGAGGCCTTTGAAATATTGTCGTTGATTAAAAGATACATAAATGCTAATGAGAGAATCTTGTAGAAGGTAGCCTTGGTTTACACATATTTGACCTATAATACTGACTTTTTGTTATAAACAGAGCTCAGCTAAGTGGGTGCACTGAAGTATCCAGAGCACGGACACTGCGCGGATCATATTTTTATTGTTTCATTCTATATAAATTCTAAGACATTATAAAATTGACAGACCAATCAAATAAAATTATTCCGCCACATTCAACATTCTAATCAGAGAATTCAAATATAATTCATATACAATAGTACAATTAAGGTGCGTGTCAATATCCGTGAATTTTAATAAAAATACAACCCGCGCAGTGTCCAGTGCACCCACTTATCCCAGCTCTGTTTATAAAATACGAAGTAGTTCAATTACGAATTTTTATCACGAAACTGTCCAAGGTTAGTAAAAATCAGGTCAACTTCTTTTTACATAATTACAATTGATGTATATACGTCCCATAATGCCTAGCAAAAATATTTGACCAATCATATAAAAGACATCTCAATAATCACTATTAATGCCTTCAAAATAAAATGTCTGCATACACAAGGCAAATCGGTTTCGTTTCAGAAATGTGTTATACGTTCACCTTGCCACACAAATCGAAGGCCTTATCAAATTCATTTTTACGGCAGACTATAAAACAGAGAGACAATTGGATAATGACTTAGTTCGGGACTAATCGATATAAAAAAAAATACCAACAGCGAGTACTAAGCAAACATATGTTATAATTTATTGTTTAGGCTGTGTACGAGAGGTGCAAGGCTGGTTGGGAATACCCAACATTATGTGACTCATCGACAACTTGGCCAACACAGAGAGTGTCGCCTTGATAGTTTTGAAATATATTTGTAATTAAAAATAATATTAATAGTCTGATTCGTATCTGTATCAATGGTAAACAATCGATAATATACGTAACGACCGCAAATCTTGTTTTGTGTCACACATAAGCCTATTATAACGCGTGTGTTTATTTTTTTAAAGTCTGTGAAGGCTAAATTATCTATAGTCCTTTACTATTATTTTGGAGGATATCCACTTTAAAATTGAAATACGAAGCATTGATCTTGGCTCATCTAGAGCTTGTCAGAATATCACGCGTATAATCAAATCAAACACGTGCGATCGTTTACGTCACCGCGGGGTACAAAAACATTCGACAAACTAGTCGATAAAAAAAAACAAGCATTGCATAATTTTTTAGTTAAACAGTATCCCACGATGAGCACAGGATATACATTTACGAAGAGCGAATTTAACGGGTCCATTGTGTCAACGTTTATCTTATCTGCGTCTCAATTAATAATATTACGGCGCACCTAAAAATACAAGAGAAAAAAACAACAACGGTCGAATGAGTAGTTTCGATGGTTGACAAGATTACGAGAGGAAACCGTCTTAACTTTTACGGATGGAATTAATATTTGACAAGTGGATAATAAAGTGTATTATTTTTTTAGATTTAATCTCGCTACATTCAATGTTGTTTAGACGATTTGTATTATGGATATACAGGGTGGAGTTGAATACCGTGACGCCTTCCCTATTGGCGGGAGTCCCTTTATAAGGGGTTGGCCAGGCCACCTTGGCCTTTACGGGAGAATATAGTAGAGATGGTTTCCCAGGCCACCACACAGCAATGAGTACTTAAGATCTAGTTTGCTAAGCTAGATCTACCAAGTGACTCCGGTGCGGTGAATCGATCCCGGGAATCTTCACTCACGAATCCGTTACACTAACCACTGAGCCACAAGGCGGCTTTGGACTTGGAATTTAAATAATTAAGAATATTTTTAGAGGGTGGTAGGATATCGTAAATATAAGCGAAAAAATTGATAATATTAATTACGTATAACAGACACAATACGCACGTAACAGACACTACCGAGTATTTCACAGAAACAACTGATTTCAAAATGGTGGCCTAAACTCACCACCACCTAAAATATTCTCAGTTATATCAAGTCCAAAAAGAATTAAATATTTTTTTAAATAATTAATAATATTAATACTGCTTTTGGAATCTAGTTTGTGCCATCATTTTGAAATCAGGTGTTTCTGTGAAGTACTCAGTAGTGAATATCGCGTGTTTAGTGTGTCTGTTATATACTTTAGGAATTAACCAATATTTTTTCTTTTATAAAAAAAATATTGCGATACCATACCACCTAAATATTCTCAGTTATTTCAAGTCCGCCCTGTATATAATAAGTACATACAGGATATACCAATTAATTTGCTACACTGAATTTGTTCAAGAATGTGGAGATGGAAATAATAAATTATTAATATATTGAGAGTAGTGATTTGAGTAAAATATTAATATTAAAGCCACGCTTATGCATATAAATGTAAAAGTGGCTTCGACGCGTGGAACAATGTAAAACCTAAGAAGCATTAATAATATATTTTATATACAATATAATAACCACCGAAGAGACGGTGCAACGTTCGGGATATTTGCCGATAAAGAATATCCTGTTCAAAAGTGTTTTTGTAGTATGAGATTTATTTGGCAAACACGTGCGGCTGAGATTGTTCACCGACAAGAAGGGTGCCCCACACCTGCTCATGGGGGACACACAGACTTGATCTGCAATATGGGTTTTTACTAAAAGCAGATGTCGAAAATGTACAGGTATGCCGCATAATACGACAAATGAAAAATATACTCTTCAATCTGACTCGTAAGGCGGAAGCCTTATCGCGGCGCGACGAAACGTCGTATGATGATAAGGGGAAAATACACAAAGAAATAGTAAACGAACAAAAAAAAAGAGATTATTATAAATAAAAACAAAAAGTCCCGTAAATGTGTTGCATCACAATGGATAAATATATCAATAAACATGCAACTCAAGTAAAACATACGAACGCTCCAATAAAAGAAAATTGATATTTTCAGAGAACCTTTTATATTTAAACTGTTATTTCGACAATATGTACAACTAAGTGGCGTATTATGGTTATGTAAAACTAGGTTAAAAGTTAATTAAAATTTTCAATCAAATATAATTATAATATCGACGGTAAAAAGGTTACTTTTACAGAAGACAATAAAGGGATTTTTTAAATATTTATAGTGTTTTTGTAATCGAGTTAGGGCCTCCATATTGGAATCAGCTGTTCTTCATTCTGAGAAGTACTAAGTAATGAATATTACTAATATTTTTTAAAATTAATAATAAAATATATTATTTTCACTTATTCTTGCGATACTGATGGGCCATAAAGTGAATTTTACAAGAGAGACAAACAAATTTTTTTATTGGCTGTATTTTATTTATTAAAAATATGTAAGTCAAAATCTACTATAATGGCGCTTAAGTCAAATAGGCTTTTATTACAGTCGATATTGTATTTACATCGTCAATTTTAAAACTTGTTCTCCCATACATTCCATGCATCTTTAGACTTTTAATTTTTTTGTCTCACCCCAGTATTAAAAAGTTATCTGCGAAGGAACTCAACAATTACCCGAAGCGGTTAATTATCAATACAAGCGTGCTTGCTTATTTGTATATGATTACAACGGCGGAAATGAAGCCACAAGAATATTTTCGAATATATAGTAAGTATTTAATGCGAATAGGTGTATTGTGTTTGTCTCGATTTCGGGATTGCCAGGTCGAAGATGGTCACAATGAATGGCAGGAATAACAAGAGGGCAAAGAAGGGCAGGTGTTGAGATGAAAAAAAAATCACAGCACCCATCTGCTCTTTGGATCGTACGGCCATTGGGCCAATGACTTGCCACCGTATAAAGAACGTGCATTTTGTGTATTGATCAAAATATTCGATATCAAAGAGTGTGAATGAACCCCGTTTAGTTGATAATAACTAATTTAACAATATTGGGGAGCTTTGTTTGTATGTATACGAGAGCAGGTCGATGTTGGCTGGCAGTTGTATGTAGTTTCTTGTAACAATACTTTCACTCGTGGAAATTTATGTAATAGTGTTGCGATAGTTGTGCTTTATTTCATATAAATAACATAACTGGCACCCGAAGGACGTGACTCACGTCAAAAGTCACACGTATCGATGATAAATGAATCGCGACACTTTCCACATTAAAAATATTTTATTGCTCAACCGCTGCACCAGCGGATTTTAATAAATAAATAACTGAAAAAAATATGTATAACGACTAATCTACGAAAGACAGGATACAAACTAGACACCTTTACATAATGTTGTCGAGAACAGCAATTAACTTCATTATAATCATATTATTATGTACTATATTTATACGGGCAACCTTACAATAAAACACACGTGGAATCTAAAGGTTGTTTTATATGAGTAGATCTAAATGATATACATTTTATTTATTAAAAAATAATGGCATCTAATTATTTATACCACTAAGCTAAAACCCCCATTCATCATTATCATCAGATTTTTTAATTATACCTAAACTAAATCAAGCATAAATATATTTTATAAACAAATGAATACAGATGTTTTATCCATTTATTTTTACATAATATTAACGAGAAAGTATTAAAATAATACAATGTCCCTTTTGACCCAATACCTGACACACAAAAAATATGTGGAGTCAAATGCTGACACCCCAATAACTGACATGTCTCCAATAGTTGACACAAATATCAGCTATTGGTTCCTCTATTTTTAATTTTATATACGCCCCGAAAGATTTTTGAGAGGGTTATTACAAATTTGTTCTTTTTAGACATAACAACGTGTTAATTCATTGTTTGTCAGTGATTTAAACTATTACTAGTTACACAGGTTGACTTAATAATCGCCTCGTTATACCTTACAATCCTTACAATCAAGACGATAGATCGGCATTTGAACCCATGAGCTGATTAAGATTTATTGATTGGTTTTGGTAGTACATGTTAAATTGATAGTTCAGATTTACATATCGAGCCCAGATGATTTTTGGAATAATTGAATAAATATCGAATTACACATACATTATACTAATAAAAGAGTGTTTGGATGCAAAGGCGCCGGTTTCGTTGTCTAACTGGAATACTTGTTGTAATGGTATACATATAATATAATCCGTATGTATGTTTGTGTATATATCGGTATATAAGTGTATTTGTAACGAAACTGGACGGCGACGACTAGTAAATATCAGGTTTTGTAAGGCGATGTTGCCTTGCCTCTTCATCACCGATGTGCCATATATATAAATTATAAATAAATACAAGCGTATTCAAATAATATATCGCAATAATGAATACAGTGTGTGATAAGGTGAAAACCTGAGCTGAATAACCGAAACCACCTGGATGTGAGATATCGTGTTACAAGAAAATGAATGACGTATGAGAGAAGACAAGTCATTTGCATTTATTTAACACAACCTCCTCATATTTTATATTGTGTTGCACAAACGAGCAAATATTTGCCCGCATTCTGTACGCGTTTAATGTGTCAAACTGTGGACTAATTAGATAAAAAAAAATAAAAAAAACAAAAGCTGGGTCGAATATAATACAGATTGCAAGGACAATGTTATGAATTATACATACAGATATAAACATAAGATATCGCATGAGTGGCTTAATGCGTGGTTAGTGCAAGTGGCCAAAAACATCAGTTAACTGGCAAACATTATACTGTAAATGCTAAGTTATGGGTAAATGCATTGTTACTACATGTCATATGGACTCAAACATACACTCAAATATATCTAGGCTCAGTTTTTTACCAAAGACTATTTCTTTAACATGTTTAAAATATTTTTGCGTTTTAATCGCCAAAGTATTGTAACAACCACTCTCAGGGGTTACTAGAAATGTGTTGATTGAGGGAGACATACTTATGCCTTTATTGGATAGGAGAGAAGAGTGCAATAATACACGGGCTACACGAAATTGCACGAATTATTTATATGCAATGCGATATCTAATGTTTATATCTACGAAATTATAACATTGTATATACAGGGCAGGATTTAACTAACTGAGCATATTTTAGGGAATGGTAGGGTATTGCAAAAATATATATATTTTTTATTATTAACAGATACAATACATAAGCTATATTCACTACTGAGTACTTCACAGAAATAGCTGATTCCAAGATGTTGGCCCAAACTCGATTAAAAAAGTGCAATTAATGTAAAAAATACTTACAATTAATGTGCGATACACTACTAAAATATTCTCAGTCAAGTCCACCCTGCATAGAGTTAACAAAAAAACCACGAAGGGTCTCTGATTGGTTGTAATCGATAATTCCAGGCAAAATATATTATTACACACTTGTTTGATAAAAAAATAAGAACCGATCGCTATCGATAAATTTGTTAGTCTAAAAAACCAACAACAACACAATGGGTGTCAGATAAAAAATAACGATCAGATTTTGAATTCTTGCATTTTAATAAATTCACATATTACGCAAATCCTATTACGCGTGTGCATAAAAACATCATCTCAAATTCGAAGTAACGGAAAAAAACGAGATCATCGGGTCAAACGATCGATCTGTTTGTTTATATTATAATATTTGGTAACACTGTGATGATTTACATTATTTATAAAGTCATTGGTCTTTGCGTATTGTGTTTTTTGGAATGGTTTTTCTAATTTAAAATTTGCTCCCATCCAAGCTTATTTCTTCTGTTAGATATTTGATTGCAATTTTATGTACTTTGTATTGTTAGGCATATCCGTGACTACTGCATCAATTTTGATGTAAATTTTCACAAAAGTCTCACGTTATACACGTACAGAATACTATTATCACCCAGCTTTCTCTTTTTTTGGAAATGATTATTAAGCGTTGTATATTCACCACCCCGATAATTGTGAAAGGACCGAAAACCGGCTCGAGTCTATTGAATTGCCCGTAAAATAAATTTGCTAAATCTATTATTACACTTTGGTTCCACAACTAGTAATTAGATGTACATTTTCTTTAATACAACATTGCAATAAATTTTAATAGATTATGTTTATTGGCCATACTTGGCAACAGATCACCTGGGATGATTTGTAATTACTACAATATTGTATGAAATTGCACACACATTCTCTAATTATTGACGTATGCAAAGTTTCACTTTCTTTAACCATCGCTGATGGACGTTCTCGTTTCGAGAACTAGTTTACAGTGAAAATTAACACAAATTTTCAGTACATTAATATGTTATGTTTTTAAATAAGCTGCAAATTTAATTTGCGTTAACAAGAAGTCAAATAATCGTATGGGATGCTTTCCAAAAATTATATAAATATGCTAAACAGTGAAATGAGACTTTTATAAACAAAAATCCTTGTGGGAGTATAATTTTATAAGGATTTCGATTCGACAATCGTCGATGCATAACGCACAACAGGCGGTTTTATTAGCATAAAAACCGTCTACGCCTAGAGGGGTTGTTTGTAAAATATTAATTGGGATATAATTTCAAATTGTGAACTACTAGCATGATAGTTTCGGGCAATGGCGTCAACGGTACGCCATTGGCCACCGAGCATCCGTGTTACGAGGTCGACCAGCTGTTCTACACCGATATGATTTTATTACCTATACTTTAACAATTGCACAAATTAATTAAGACATTTAGCCAAAACGAAATAAACTACCCAAAATATAAGGAAAATGTGTTCACAGATCGTTCAGACTTTAAAGAATTTCAGATATCCTCCGGTCACTTGGGAAGACTTCTCTTGGTATAAATATATATATATATATATATATATATATATATATATATATATATATATATATATATATATATATATATATATATATATATATATATATGCCTGTATTAAATTTAAAAATTCGACATATGAAAAACGATTTCGTTACGTAGATGTGAGTAATTACAAAGTATGCGGTTTAATTAGCGCGAAGAGACAAGACACCGGGTCTTGTTATTAATTAGCTTCGACTTCATCGGGTTATTCTAAATATAATACATATACATTTTAATAGTCATGATAGTGAAATGTGAAATATTGAGATTTTCCGCGAATCTTGAAGGTGACAATATTAACATCATCATCCTCAAATACAGCACATTATATTTATAAATTATAATTATACATAGAACCACACTGTCGCAGTATTATATGTATGTATATCCCATCCAGCGTACACATGCGAAGCCATACAATGTTTTGTTTTTTATAATATTTGTCAAGACACACATGTTATAATATCGGTTAGAGACCGCAAAACGAAGATTAACATACTGAAATTTTCCATCACGTTTACAGCGCGTTAAAGGAAAATAATTATATAAATGATGAACAAGTCAAATTGTGGTTGAGCCAATTGAGAGACACGTGTATGATGAGTATACCGAATTTCCGCCGAAGAACCTAGTTTTGCGCATAATTTCAAGATCATAAGTGATACGAATGTTTCAGAGGTAGTATTCGATGAGGTCAGAGATCGATTATATATTAGTAATATTGTAGGCTGTTAACGGAGTGGTGTTGTCTGCAAATTGTCGTTCGTCCGCCGTACTGGTAATGCGTGTGACCGCATTCTTAGTTGACTTGTGCCTGCTCTCTTACCTGCACTATTATTGCTAACTAACTACACAACACCTGGACACTAGCTAGCCTAGGCATTCAGCGAAAGTGATCCATAATAGGAGATCGTCTGTAAACTTGGAGTTCAACTACTACAACTAGGAGCCTATGAAACATGTGTAATCGGATCGTACATATTATATGCGAGATTTTCAAGAGTGTGTGTTTGCGAACTCTCACACTTGGCACGATGGCGGCAGGGACAGTCATCATGACCTAGCCCAACATTCCTGTGACGAACTGTGAGCAGCTGTCATATAGTGTGTCAGCAGGTCGCCATTACAGGTGAAATCAATTATCATCATTGTACTTTACTTAACTTACGGAACAGTTAAGTAAACATCGAGATGGATATGATCAAATTTACCGTTTCCGAGTATCCAATTACGGACCGACGGTATACGCCGTCTAATTGGGAGAAATTGATTAGTATAAATAGTATCGTTGGTATAATAAAAAGTTGACATGACAAAGTATTCCAGTTTTAGCACTTATTCCCGTGTCGTTAGCCGAGTTAGCGGCGATGCGATGCGAGCATGTGGGACGAGGAAATAAGAGAGGCCTACTCTACTAGTTAGTTTGCTTGCTCGCTCTCGCACACGAAAATAGTATGTATGTTAAAATGGCGACCGTTACGTCAGCAAGATGGCGGTGGTGTAGTGGCCGTACCGCAGTCAACGGCGATTGTGCGAAAATAAAAAGAGCCGAGCTGCTCTGTCTTTCGCCAGATTTCGAAAACTCGGACGTGATACCGACAGCGCGATATCTCTTGCGCAATTCACTCGACCACCACCGCTTTGAATACGACACCGTGCAACAAGAAGAAAAGTGAAACAGACACTTATTAGTATAATGAATTTTATTCGTGTTAAAGGTAACCTTATGAATCACACATTGACAAGTCATTTCACACCGGTGATGTGAAACGAGGCGTTGGGAAAAGTGAAATAGATACATCAGTCTGCGGCGAGCAATATGAAAACGCATGTGAAGTAGTGTGACTAGACGTTATTATTGTTCAATAAACAAATTAGCTTTACCCAACTTGACGGATGATATTGTGACTTTCTCGTATCTAACACTTTTATTTTTCTATATTCTTATAAATATGTGATGATAATTATCTGAATACGGGGCAGCATTCCTCGGTTCGGCTCTCGAGTGAAAGCGTACGTTAGTTATAAGTCGATGCCAACATCAAGCGGCAACTTGCGGAACAGGCAAATACGCACAATTTTTTATAACACCTATAATGAAAGTGTTAAATCACTTTATTATAAACGGACGGTAAGGTGATTACTAAAGATTACATAGCAATCGGCGATGATTTAAAAGGGCGATGTACATAGAGACAGGCGTCGCGGTGGTCTCGACCCAATTGGGCGTCGTAATATGGGGCAGGGGCGGGACCTGCTGACCTAAAAAAACTCTAAGACCATTGTCACCAGTCATCACGTTGCGTAGACAATTAAGTCACAATAGGTGGAAAACTGAACTAATCACCACTTCTGGCGGATATGTACGTTATAATTACCGCTGTGTCAATTCACGGAAAATGTGGAAAGATGCGAGCATTCCAGAAGATTGTTAATTTAAACACAGCTCGTGACAGGTAATTCTTACAGATGATTATTAATTAAACTGTATTCAATACTATATTGTAGAGAGTGAAGTTGAGGCGCCTACAAGACGGGTTCGAAGAGAAAGGATAATCACGACATCGCAATGACAAGCTCGACTTTGGTAACCCCGCACGGGGAACGATGACCTCCAACTTTTATACGCTTTGCATAATGATTTTGATTATTAAAAATAAATCAACGATAAGAATTTTTAATTGGTCTGTGTATAGAGTGCCATCAGGTGAAAGATATATAACCGGTTAGGCATAATATTCAAATCAGTGTTGAAACAAATAGCATTTTCATTTTGAATATAAATGCCACCATGTGAGCGAGTATGACCCGAAGAGTCATCAGCTCCCTTTGAGGCTCTATTATAATTTCTCTTTCTTTTAATGAAAGCGAAGGTTGACACTATACAGAGTTTTAGTTAAGAGTGGAGATTGTATAATGGATTCGTCGCTGTTCGCAATAATCAATTTCTCCACAGGCTGGCGAAGCGCCAGACCATATCGACACAACAATTCGGTCGTCGGATGCACAACATGCAAATATAGAACAACATTCCATTAAAACTTTTTTATACAAATTACAAAAAAGCTAGTCGATATCCTCGAATAATTGCGAGTCTATTCCGATTTGAACGGTTCAAAACAATAGCATCAAAATCGTCGTTTGGTGATGTGTACTTTGTATTCTAATCTGGGACAATAACCTACATTTTCTTTTAAATAAGGAACCGTCCTAAAATGAGTTGATGAATATGCACAGGTGAGAGACACGGTGGTATGTGGGCGGATGACGGTTGCGGAGAACAACGTACGTGTATGAAAACGGGTGACACCTATTTCGGGAAGAATTATTCCGCTGAAATATGATTCTTACACCAGGAATAAATACAATATGATATCGAACACCTCAATAGGCAATGGATATTAAGTTATATATTATTTCATCACAATATATATATATACATACATTTACCGATTGGACAAAATCGAAAGAGTGCTTCCTGTATGTCGTGATAATGAATTACGTAAAAAAAATAAACCAAACTTATAACAGATTACCTATGTCACTTGTCAACGCAACAAATCCGTGTCTGGCTCGTGTCGACCTTTCGATGGTAAAAATAACCCATTCTTAGTGATTATTGTTTGGAAACTTATAGCAGAGCGATTCGCGAAACGCAGGGCCGAGGCCGCGACCGTCTGGCACGATATCAAATCACCAGAAGAAAAAAAAAACACGATAAATAAATAAGACTGTAATAAGCTATTAATAATTGTAAATATATGATTATAGTGTTGAATTGCGGCGATTGGATGTGTATGTGTATCACGTGTGTCACGTTGAATGCAATTGAACGGCGATCGATTTGAATACTAAATATTCTCATTTGAAATAGACACAAGATTATTGGTGACAAATATACAAATTTGAAAGAAGAGCGATTTGAAATGTACAATGTCACCTTGTGCCATTTATAAAAAAAATACTTATCTAAGCCGACACTTGTGATATGTTCTTTATCAGCATGAGATCCGATACAACGACGCCCAAAGCTCAATTGATAACATTGTGAATATCATAGTGACAATATCCATTCATTTGTAGCTATAATTTAATTTCATTTCAATGATGCCGAGTGCACTTTTCGCGCGTTATCTGGATATTAATTGTGAGAGGGTATCGGCCAGGTGAAAGGTCTTCATTTAATTTCAGATGCGTTGATACATGCAATTATTATTATCGGCCATAGTTAAAGGACATCGTCAAATTTACATCTTGCACCAGCCATGATACATTAGATAAGAGCACTAAATTCGCGTGTGGTAGAGTCCGGTGAAAGTAAACACTGTCTGTTACGAAACCGATCACACTCAACGGGTATATGCATTGTCATTATACTGTACTACATTAGAGCCTTTGATATTGACTAGTTGAAAATATGTTTTATATAAGTTCATCGAATTAATGTTATGTCAATGGTGGTTTATAGAGTTTCATTCATATTACGCAGTCGACCTCTAATGTGCTCAATTACGGAACACATGGAAGTCGAATACATAATATGTAACCTGTTAGAATGTGTGAACGTATACTTGATTCTTCGGAGGATATTTTAAGATCGCGTATACTTAGAAATGGACGAAAGAGTACGACAGAAGACAGACCGCGTTCTAAAAATAGATTATCGATCGTCTCTAGAGGAATAGTCCAGTCTCGCCGTTTACGTTACGCCTACGCAGCTTCACAATACACGGTTAAGCCTTATCAATTTACGGGGATGAAATAGAACCGTGACGTCATGGCAGAATCCGAATGACGTAACTCTGTATCAACAGCTGGGGGAGGTTCGTTTTTGTGACGTTATACGTTCACAACACACCCCACAATCACATTCGGCAAATCTTAAAAAAATATATACGACACAAAACACGTTCAGATGACGTCTATGATTGTTTTACAACTCTGCGTGGATTTCAACTTTATTTATTTTTTCAGGTAAGACTAACTAGAACTTATAGCAAGTTCATACAATAATGCAAATTAAATATTTTATGCTATTTAATGAATGCAAGTGTGAATAAGGTTAAAATAACGTATTGTGTACATACAACCAAGTATAAGTGTATGACATTCAAATGTTTGAACGTATATACCGAGAATGGAGAATTTAATTTTAGAAATAATAATTCAGAGGTTTTGTTATGAAACGTAAGCCAATCTGGAAGTTTCGATATAAATTCTTGATTGGGCCAGCAACAGTTGCGGTTTCGCGACACTTGGACAAACACAATGTATGTATATACGTATTTTATACATAAACATTCACACTGGCGTATTGAACGATAAGGGAAATAACAAAAACACCATTATAATAATAGCCACGCTCGTATAAAATTTCAAATATAAAAACATGGCCGTGTTGTTATTGTATTGTACAGTGCAGTGCAGTGGTGGAAAACTGTGACGAAAGTGAAGGCAAAACGACTATGGGTGATATTCTCGCCAACGGTAATTATGTGGAATATGTATTCGATTCGAAGGTGACATTGGAAATAAATAATGATAACACGATTTTTTTAACTCTCTTGTCGGTGCAAAGATTTCACCATTTTAATGGCGTGAATTTCGGACAGTTTTTACAATGTACGTTCGTAAGCAGGTGCGAATTGCCCAACGGCCGATTCTAAAACGATAACCCTCCATATACATACATATTTGCAACCCGTAAACAAGTTCTTACAAAAAGAGAATTCGGCTCGTGGGCCCCCTTAAATCAAATATACGAATGATAGAACATCTGTGGTGTGTTTCTCACGAGAATTTCATGTAATTTGAGGGAAGAGTATTTCACGATCGACATTTTAATGGGGCAGTGCGTACGCCCCGCACGATACAACTATAATTATTCTATAAAAATACTACATTTCACAGATTGTGAATAGTGATGACACGATCGCTCATTGGAGTCACAACATTCATATAATATTATTTATTACAGTACATTTTATTATTTTTATACCTATACATAGTGAATTCTGTTAATATCCCAATTGGGCGAAATAAATATCTGCTTATTACAATATCAAGCCTAATTATATGTATAATTGTAGAACGTGTGTGTATGTTGTACGTCTGTCTGTCTGTACAGATCAGTATTACCAGATGGAAGAATAATATTTGATATAATTATTTTACTACAATTAATACATATCTATAAACTCGAATCGGGTATTTTAATGATAATAATATTAAATTCATTTCAAAATAATATTAGAGATATTTAATTATGTATAATAAACGACATTTCTCAAAAAAAACAGTAGGTAGTTATTGAGAGACTCGCTTTTGTTGTCATCTTATGAAAACCGTTTTAAATTATTTTATAAATAATATTCACACGGAGTGACGTATCGAGCCCGGGGTTGCCAGATGGAAAAAATATTTTATATAATTATTTTATCATTAATACATATCTAAAATCTAAATAAACGATTTTGTTAATGATAAAAATACTTAATAATCCATAAATACCCGATTTTGCGGCTTTTTGTATTATAATAATACAAAAAGCCGCGGAATAAAACCGATCATAGGGATTATGTTGAATTTTAATTAGTCTTGATCCAGACCTTAACCCTTATATTATAATTGAAGTGTAAATAGAACAGACCCCTTTCATGAATTCAAAAGATGTGTTTCTCGTGAGAATTCTTTGGTGCTGCAATGCGAAAATCGGGGCCATTTATATTATTATCATACCGAATGTTAATTATACACCACCGCCTATTGTTTTTAATTAAAAACTGTGAACAAGAGAGAAAGAGATAGAGTGGTGTGTATATATAAAAATGTATTTCCGATCGATCGAACACAATGGCTAGAGGTGGAGTTGATTTCTTTGGTTGGTAGGCGAAACTCTTGCCAAATTTTCCACTCTTATGAAACACGGTCGGTCGCCATGTTAATAATATGCGACTTGTGCAATATTTTTTTTATTTCATGTAAAACTTGAAAAGAAAAACGACAGTTGGATTTCACGCGTATTTGAAAATCTAATATGTTAATAATGGATGACTTACCCCTTCGTCTCCTGGCAGGAACTGTATGGTCGGCGTGGATCCGATTTTCCCCTGTAAATAAAAAATGTGGAGATATAGCATAAAAAGAGATATACAGAGGATTAATCGATACGATGCGTGCGTGTTTGGCGGAATGCTCACGACGCACGGCGAACACTGGAAACGGAAAGGAATGCAAATGGCGTGCGTTGTGTTTGTGCTAACGGCGGCCGAGTTACTTATTGGCGAAAGTTCGGCTTTCATTACACCATGATAATAAGTGACATATGCCTTACACATTTTATACAAAATAATAAATAATCAAGAGCTCGGCCAAGTGGGTGCAGTGAAGTGCCTGTCCGAGCACTAGACTGACTGGACACTGTACGCGCGCGGGTAATATTTCATTATAATACAGACAACCTAATAATATTATCTTTGATTTTTACCCATTCACCTAGTATTCGGCCACATTCAACATTTAAATTTCTCCCATGAATATGAAAAAAATAAATGATAATTATAAATATCCGAGAATTCAAATAAAACAATACAATTAAGCTGTGTTAATATCCGATAATTTAATAAAAATATAAAGCAAGGCACTTCGCTACACCCACTTATTCGAGCTCTGATAATAACACTTGTATGTATATATTACGTTTTTACGAATATTCACAAATAATTTTAACACCACGTCCATATAAAACTATATAGCCCTCAGCTATTGGGTATCTAAGTACACTTGTATTCATTATCTAGAAGGAAATCTAATCTGAATTGGGTACACGTGGAGAGAATAAATGGGGACAGACTGACAAAAAGAATATACGTGGGTGAAATAAGAGGAAAAGAACTTCCAAGAAAGATTTGGCTGACGTTACTTTGAAAAACAAAGGAGTGAGGAGCATCCAGAATAAAAAGAGATATATGAAAATACGAATAAAGGTGTGTATGGATAGAATGAATGAATGAAAGTATATTATCCTGGGTCAATCCCAAAGGGGGATATAGAATAGCCTAATTTATTATCTACGTCTATACAGATGAAATATTATAAATGAGAAAAATAAGTGAAAATTAAAAAATATTCACATGTAATAAATAACAATCGATTGATTTGTACAAACATAGTGTATTGTTTGCTGCATACATATTATGTGTTATTAATAGATAAATAATAGAAAAACTATTACTGTATGTATTCCCAAACTTGAATCGTGCAATCAATTAAGGACGATTAAATAAAAATTTAACTTTTACTAGCATTTGCATGATTACTTCCCAGTCTATTTCTGAACTAACACAACTTTAGATAAAATTCTATTTCTAACAGCAAGGATATTTTTAGAACAGCCCACAAACTAGTATCAGACGAAAAAAACAATCATTGCGTAATGTGGCTTGAAAATATGCGAATAAATTTGATTACGAATATACGATGTGTATTGAAGTAGTTTTCCGTATTTTTTGTTATTATGACGAGCTAAATTTTTCTGTAAAAATTAACAAGGAGGTCTAAAATTGTTATGTCAAATACATACATTCACACGGTAATCTGTGACAAAAGAATAATTTAACGAGAGCGTTGTTTGACCTCATGAGTTAATAAGAAAAATAGCAATAATTAACAATAATAAGAACGACCAAACTGTCACATACATAAGGTCGGATAAGCGAGTCCGTAAGAATGGCAGAGGTCAATCGTTAATAATATGTACGGAAAACTGGATCATTTACATTCGTATAATACACGATGTGTTAATTAGAGCAAAATAAACAATGTTCTTAAACAACAATCAATTTTAGATTCAATTTTCTTATCTTGTTGACGCAAAAACTGTTGTTAAAAAGAGATAATTTTTTTCGGAAATAACAAAAAATATTATCTCACAAATTTTATGGCGAGTTATAAAATATAATGTTGTATCGTCTTATTTACAGTCGAAAGATTACGTCTACCTAGTTTTCGCGACAAAATTATCATTGAACAATAATTAAATTAGTTTGAATATCGATGCATGAAGTATAAATAAATTATTGAGACCACTAGATAATGTTATTACTTTATTGGACAATGTATGTACATATACTTAAACACAATAAATCCATATATTTTAATCACGTTGACAATATATTGTATGATTGTCATTGAAGTCTCTTTTGAGTAGTTAAAATGTGTAAATAGACTCATGTTAAACAGCTGTTTTCGCGAAGGCAACCAAACGTCAGTCGAGAGTTATATGTATGGAAATGTTCGAGTGTACAAATACAAACTATTCAGCCAGGTGTTGTCAACTTTTGGCTCTTGTGGGAACAGAGGTGGTAAAATAATGTTGATAGCGTATCGCGGAATATTTACCACAATAAAGATAAAAATAAAAAAAAACGGACAAATATATTTACTATCTAGATTTTATTTGACACCACAAACTGTGCTTGTTGTTTTAAAATATAAATCACTCATATTCCCAAAAAGTGGACAACCATAAATTATTAATATTAATTTTTAAGTAAAATTTAAGAAAATCTAACTAGAACCTAGTGATTTAAATTATATAACAATAACTCGTTTTTCTCGATAAAATAAATAATTAGTTGGTGTAATATTTAGCTTTAAAACGACGATATTTTCATAACAATAATTTGTTAATTCTAAAACAAACAAATCACTAAATCAATATATTGTATTAGATATTAGTAAAAAAAAAATATGCTAAAACAAGCCTCAATTAAAATTATTTATTTATAAAATTTTAATTTACGATTTATATGATTGTTTAACAAATATTCAAAATGACTGTCGGTGTCACATTAAAACGTTTGTTCGGTCAAAACAGTTGGCGGCTAAAATCTGAAAGTATAATTCTTTGCAAAATCGTTAACACCTAATGTCCTTTTCTTCACAAAGCGTATCGATTTATTCTGTTAGTTAATAATAATACAATATAGGTGGTAAAAAACGTATATTTAGGTAGTCATACGTCAATCGATATCAAATATGATTAATTCCACAACCTGTATCAATTTCAAGTCACCTACTCAAACATGTGGTGACAAACGAATTGTAAATTTTTCAGAATGAGTAATTTCAGCGAATTAATAAATCGGCCTAACAGATGTGCGAATACGCTTGTCAACATTGAAATACAGCGCGGAAAAAATGAATATAATATTCAATACCTTCTGCTTGTAGACATATTATATGGAGGCATTGACAGTAATTTTGTTATGGCGAGAAAAGGTGAGTGGATTAGAAGGGAATGCGCTTTATTAAAGATGAAATATCGAAGAGCGAGAGCCATGAAGCAATGAAGGAGTCAATAACCCTGCAGTGTGAGGAATAAATACCGTTGGAGCAGGCGCCAGCTGGATGGAAGCAGGACTAATTTGGGGGAATCGGAAACCAGGTAAGGGGAGACAATTGCCTGTTTAACGATTTCGAACCCCAATAAACGACGGAAATTAGAATCATGCTAAGAACCTTGTTATCAACAATTTAACAGACCTCCTATAAACCACTATGAAAGATATCATCAAAATAAGCACTTTACATAACCGTTTACATTGAATTGAGACAATGTTTAAACATCATCAAGAGAAAATAAATTTAATTTATTAATTAAATCCAACACATCTTTAAATAGTGCAAACATTATAAGGTTTTGTGTATGTATTTAGAACCAGTCAAAACTCGTTGATAATATTATTAAATATTCTCAATTATGACTGATTAATGGAGTACACATTATTTTTTTAACGTTCTTGTAGTTATTTTATTTAAATTATATAGTGTATTTTTTATGTATGGATTTCAATTTATTATCATTCAAGAGTTAGAATTATTTGACAATGGAATTAATCCACACACGCGCTTTTTAACATTCAATGTAACAAGTTTATTATTATCAGACCTCGGCCATGAGGGTGAATAATCAGGTTTTCAATCGCTCACAATTGTAGAGCACTGCACAGGTTACATTTATTTAATTCTCTGATATTTGCACAAAACATTATTATATAACGGACCAGAAAAATCTCATAACATAATCATATTATTAAATAAAATTAATATTTTTGACATTCGTTTTATAATATGTTCCATGAATATAATAAGTCTATCATATATTGTTTTGTGTTTATGAGTTAAAATAAACTAATAAAGCAATATTATAAAGTAAATCGTTACAGAGCTCGAATACATCAAAGCACTTCATCCCACCCACTTAGACTAGGTCTGTTTATAATACAAACCTCAAGCAAATATGGTTTTAAAAGAACACCTTCGATACATTGTCAAATGACTAATACTATAACTACAGTTGTAATATTTTCTTGAATTGTAATGACTCAGTTAATCAATGGGTAAAATGTCACGTTTTCCGGAAACGCATAATTTGCATGGTTGTAAAAATATTAAATCCGTTTTAACTTAGAGCAGGTTTACAAGTGGTGATTGAAAAACATATAACATTACATATTTAAATTATTTATGCACCATATATTTTTATTTCTCACCAACAAATAAAAGATGTAGATTTTATGGAAACTGGACATTTACCGAGACTAGTAAAATGTTGCATTTATAGATTTAAATACACGATAAAAGATTCTAAAGATACCGATGTTCATACGAATATGGCTCATATTTATATACATACATTGTATTTTAACATAATAGACATGACGATAAATATCCACTTGGTTTTATATTAACTAAAAAAAATATTGGCAACATATTAAAAAAAATAATAACTAATTACTCTAAAAAACTGAGATTTTACATTTTAGAGTTTAGAATTGACATAATAAGACTCAATTGGCAATTACTCGCCGATTCAATATCATTTATTACACCAGCGAAACTTAACAACCTCATAATTATTATTTGATACAATGTTTGTGAAACGCATTCGGATTATAAAATATTTTCATGAGATTTTTCTTTAATTGATATATTCATCGCGTACTGTTGCTTAAAATACGCGAATTTTATAACAATTAAATAGAGATGTGTTTGTTCTCTCGCATCATTTTGAGAAACAAGATTTAAGTTTTGCGATTGCGCAATATTCATTTTCATAATATTATGTACATACAAGATATAGTCAGACTATAAAAAGAAAATAAAAACAATCGTTCTCAGAACCAATACAGAATATTATAATTTACATGCTTTTCAAAGAGTAAACAATGCATTATTTATAGAATCCATACAGTCGACAATTAATAATATGTCCTATTCTCTTTGCCACGAGCAGACATAGGCTTTTGTTATTTTGGGCACTGTGCGGATTAACTTTATAATATATTGCTTTATTATTTTATATCAATTCTCTGATATAAATTTACACGATATACATACATATATAGTTATTATTAAACCTCAGCCAAAAGGGTGAAAAACAGGTTTTCATTATAGAGCACTGCGCGGCTTACATTATCAATACACAAATTGCTTTATTATTCTTTTAAATGTATTATTTCAGATATTAACAGAACAATCTCATAACATTATAATATTACTATTTTTGACATTGGCATTCAACTTTATAGTTTGTCCCATGAATATAATATGTTTTGTGAAAATATCAAATGTAATAAAAATAAAATATTAAAGGAATCGCTGCAGAGCTAATACATACGTCAAATCACTTCAAAATAAGCATGCGAGAAATTAAAAAGATTAGTTAAATCCCGGTAAAGTAGGCAAATTTCAAAATTTATATACTTTTACATTATATTCAAGTGTATTAAAGCGAAATAAGTCTGAAAAAATGAATTAACCTCGATACACCAATCATCTCAGGCAGGACTCGAACCCGCCTCTTCTGGTATGGATCCAGATGCACTAACCACTATGCTATATCATTTTATTTTGCTTTAATACACTTTAATATAATGTTAAAGTATGTAAAATATCTGATTGGTTCAACTGATTTCACAAAAATATTATATAAATTCGATCGGTTATTACGACTACGGGAGATCGGGAATAATATTAATAAAATCCCGATTGATCGTCTTGATCCAGGTTTACTCTGATTTCATGTATTGTAAGGTAAATACTGATTATTAAGTCTATGACCTGTGTAACTAGTAATAGTTAAGAACACCGACAGACAATTAACACGTTGTTGTGTATAAAAAACCCTCTCAAAAAAATAAAGCTCCTCGGGGCGTATACAAATAGATAAATAAAAAAAAATTCATCCGTAAACGCATCTGATTGGTCTTTAGTTTGTCGATGATGGAATAAAAAATCTACATCCTTAATTTATGCATTTATACCTATGTGCTGTAGCATTTTTTTATTAATTTACCACAAACGTGCAATTATTTGCAAGCGTGCATTCAGCTCGTGCATACGTCCATACATTCTCATACATTTTTTTGTTGCAACATATTTATTTATTTTAATTGATAATGTTGATTTGAATCATTATGATTTGGATTAAAGAGAGATGAAGAGAACACCCGGAACTGGGTGTATTGAGAAAGTCAGTAAAATAGCAAGCAGCTATGTCGTAGTGGCCCAACAACATAACCGGACGCTCGTCTAACCAATGGGGAAAGCATTTTCGGCCTTCATTACCCTACCCGGGACATGATCCGACTACACTTCCATCATATCTCAATCATCATCGTCTCAAGCACTCCAGTTGAGTGATGAACCAAGGCTTCCCGCACCAGCATCTTCCACTTAATGCTCCTCCAGTTATTAATTCCTAAACTCCTAACTACCTTATAAAATTCATCCGCCCATCTTAGCCTAGGTCTACCCTGCCTTCTCTTACCCCCAAAGGCTTGCTGGATAGTATTTCCGATACTTCTTCTTTCATATTATGTATCTTAAAACCCAGAAATAGTCTACTCTGCAAAAAGGGGTGTCAACAAGTTCCGTTCTGTACAGGTGAAACAAGGTATATCAAACACAATTAAGCAGAAATCCAATTCAATCTGATAAGAGATAAGAATTTTATTGATTAAAAGTATTTTTGTTTCAATTCTGAGAATACAATGGATAATTCACGATAAAAAAGATACGAATCGACTGTTGCAAATATTATTAAAATCCCGGTAGATTGTATCGATACAGGTTTTCTCTGATTTCCTGAATTGTAAAATTTATACAAAAAAAATGTACAATACGACTAATCAAGACCGTTTTGAGTATGTTTTATATCAAATTAGAAAAATATAAACCATTTGCACTAATATTGTTATATTAATTTTCACCGATATTTAAATTATGCCTTAACTTCTGAAAATACAATGGATAATCCACGCTAAAAAAGACACGAATCGACTGTTGCAAATATGATTAAAATCCCGGTAGATGTATCAATCCAGGTTTTCTCTGATTTCCTGGATTTTAAAGCTGAATAGTAAAAAATTGTATAATAAGACTAATCAGTACCGTTTCGATTATCAAACAACGACAATAATTTGAATAGACAATGTATTATTTATATAAAATTAGAAATATTTTAACCATTCGCACTTTTATTATTATATAATTTTTCAATAATGCGTTGACTTTTCAATTGATTAAAAATTAAAATTAAATACTTATTTTTTATTTTCTTAGTATGACAATTTATTTATTGCCTGAGGTTTTAGGCCGTATTTAATATACCAGTATAATGTGTGTGTGCGTGCGGTGCGTATGCGTGTACAGCAATACTACCAAGCTCTAGTCTATTCGTATACACACGACTCACTAACACACCATTATATTGAATACGGCTCTTAAATATACATAAAAATGCGTTGAATGCAATCATTCAGTAAAATGCGACCATAATAGTAAAAGATGCACGAGTCGTTGGTTTTATAGTCTTTTGGGTGGTTTCTTCAAACTGGTAACTATGTTAATTTTTGTGCTATGAATTGTATTGTGCAATCTAAACACAAGAGTTCCGTAGCTCACTGTTTGAAGAAATTTGCATTGATTTTCAAAATAATTAGGATAAAATGATATTTACAAAAAATTCTGTCATTTAAGGTTTTATTTAAAATAATTTAATGCAAAAAAAAATGTTGATGGCCTTACCAAGCAAAAGAGTAAACAAACGATTTTATGTTTACAATTTTTTACGACATCTCATTTATCAAGAGCGCTAGTTGTGTTGCTTTTTCATTGGCAATATATTATCACACACTCGCTAATAAATTTATTCAAAGCATGGGATTCGATTCACGGGGATCCCGGATAGTGATTATACCACAGGTAATTCGAAGGTCGTTCATTCTAAGTAGCACGAAGTCGACGAGGTCATCACAATTGCTGATGAAGACCACGATTCTAAAATATGTATAATGTACATGGGGAATTTATGTTATATGCCACAACAAATACACTAAATGCGTCACGAGGAATATTAATTTTATAAGAAAATACAATCTCAGTCGATAATGATTCCTAACAAAGACAATGAGCTTTGAAAAGCAAATATTATTAGTCAAGCATTTCAAAATGATCAAATATTTGGAGACAATACATAAATCAAAGTACAGCTTGCTTATCGCTATAAATAAACATTATAATTAGAATATTATCTCAATTTTTAGTTTTTATAGAAACAAAACACATTTGATTCCGAGAAGAAGAACACAATTTTTTTAAATATAAAATCAATACAAAGAAGATTATTCTTTTGTTTCGTCATTATTATGAGATACAGTAGAATAATGACAAAATTCTGGATTTAATTAGTATACCTTATTTCTTCTAAACACACCATAATAATCTATATTTATTGAATTTAATTAATTATTTACAAACCGTTAAATAAATTGATTCTATTACGAGAAGAGGAATTGCTGACAGGTAATATGAAAATATAATCTACATCTATTTTACTGAATTTCTGTTGAATAAATCTGGTTACTTTGAAATAGACTATTTGCGTTACAAATAATTATAAAAAACACGAATTTGTAATGCGTATTTGTCTTAATTTATATTTTTAAAATATGTAAATGATGAAGAATACCAATACGAACAAAAAAAAAACATTTAAAAACAAGCGGCTTCAAGAACAAATTATTTTTTATTTATAACAAATAATTAATCCTTTAAAAGCAATCAATATGTACACATTTAAGTGTTCGTTGGATATATCAAAAATAAACATTATTTGTGAGATTAGAATATGCTTGTATATAGTTTCATATAAAACAATTGACTACAATTTTTCCTCAATTTATCTATAATTTACTTCTCTAATCTCATGTTAAGATTCCATTAGATTATGTTTTGAAAAAATTTGAGTCTATTAAATGTGGATCAACTCTAATCATTGGGTTGGTTTTTTTTTCAATCAACAGAGTTATCGGTTCATATTTGGGCAATCAATTGGTTTGCACAAAAATACAGCATTTGACCGATCATTTGTTTCTTATTTTTATAGAGAAAATTTCAAACGTTAGACAAGCGCGGAGGCAAACTGACTCACTGTGATTATCAATTTGATCTACAAACATAATAAAAAAAGAGTAGACTCAGATTTTCACGGGGATGGTTTTAAACCATGATGGAAAAGCAAAAAAACTATGTCAACAGCTCGTTCATACTTCTGTGACCTTGTTGCCCCAAAATACCACTTTGCCGTTGCGATTATAATGTAAAATAATAATTAGCACATTGCGAAAGTGGAGACGTCGGCTATGGCGAACAACTGAACGGACTAAAAATTCCACCTGGCAACACCCGACAATAACGGTTAAAATTCAAAACATTCCACGCAACGAGCCCCTCAATGAGACACTCTGACATCAATTAAATATCTATTTTATAAAAAAAATATATAAAAAAAACAGTGATATTCATCAAGTACAAGCTGGTAATCCCAGTATTTACATTGCACATGTGAACCTTCGAAAAGATTAACTCTGGCACAATAATATCAGTTGTTCAATAACAATATTATTTTCTAAATTATAAAATTTCATTTTGTGCCACTCTAGTGTTAATAAACATTTGAATTGCACAATTTATTTTAAGTGTTTATTCAACGCATGCAATTTAAAATTCCACTTAATATTAGGACACTTTCTAGTTTGGCCCTTGATTTTTATATAAACTAGATTTCACAATCGCTGTTCGAAGGTTGAAAATGTTGAATATGCGTAATATAAAATTATTGTTATCTAAACTAATCAAGTATAATTTAACAACAGCAAAATAGACGAACACATTTGTGTAATGTGGAAAGTTTGTATGGAAGAATTGCATTGATCAATACAATTGAATCGATTTACGAGTAATGAATATATCAAATTGGGATCATTCGTCTGGCTTGTACATGGCGAATGATTCCCAATTAAACATTGCAGACCATAAAGAGCAATATTGTACAAAAACGAAGGCTGAATACAATATTTTACACCTGTTGCTAGCGAACAACACTCACTCGCTCTGCTCGCATACACATTTACACACATACAATTCAATGCACACCGATACCGATATCATTTTTATCACTGTCTATACAAAATGGCCGCGTTCTGCATTTTATAATATACATAATTATAAAGTATGCGCTGAAAAAGGATTGTGTCAATTAGAAAGGGGCACGCATTTCTACGAAAAAAGAAAAGAAATTATTGACACATTGTGAAATCGACGATTACATAAATGACACAATTCAAAAAAAAGAATATGTCGCATATTCTTTTTTTGAACGTATTAAGCATAGATAAGAGAATAGAGATTCTTTCAATTTGTGCAATTTTCTGGCACTTATGTCATATCAATAATATAATTAGATGCATGTTTGAAATGTAATAAATTTTTATTTTTTTGGTTATGGAATAATGTAAATAAGCGTGTTTTCTTTGATAATTGATAAATGGCCGTAGTCCATAGTGAATAATATTTAGACATTGTCTATGATAACGGCCGTTTATGAAGTGTGAAGTGATGGGGTTGTTTTTGAATATCCTCGATTTTGTAACAAGTATTAAGTATTAAGGCATACAATATAGGCCCCGCCCCTTATCCTCCATCAGGCCAACAGCAATAGTGAACACTCTCCGGCGCTGACGCAAGGTTAACTCTACGTAACTCGATCGCGACGGTTTACTTTCACCGCACTCCGCAGACATGTCCGACAGTCTCAATACTTTTCATCGAATATGCCCGCAAATGAAACAATAAAAGACATCACCTCCTAACGGCCCTGTTCTCCTGACTGTCCCAACGTCACACACCAGCTAAATCCGTCTCGGCGGCCGAGAGAACGGCGAACCGAGTCAGCGACGTCGCCATTTTAGTGTCACGGTTTTAATAATAAAAAAAACTAATCAAAACGCAATTGAAAATATAACCGATGACTTTTCCGGTTGTGAAAATACGCGGGCGTGCAGTGTAATCGAATTAGTAATGAGTTATGACGATAGACTTACAGTATTCCTGATGAACTCCTCGATGGACCGGAGGGCGGAGTCTGTCAGCCTCACGAAGAGCAGCTCCTTGTGCCTGTTGGGCTGACCTTCCTGCGCCAGCGAGTACTGACCGCCACTGAGGGCCGCAGCGCTAGGGGCCATGTTGTGCACGCCACTGTTCACTCTGACACTGTTAACTGACCACTGACCACTGACCACTGACCACTGATCACTACTCGTTATTATCACAGGATCGTGGAACAGTCCTCGGAAGCCATGTCACTGTCACTGTAACTGGCAGCAGGTCCCAGTTTAGCGTGGCAGCTCCTTATGTACTAGACTCGTATGTACTGTAATCCTAGACTATGTACAATAGTATTATCCTAACTAGTATACAGTGCAGTGGTGTCTGTGCCGTTCCCGTGGTTGTGGTAGTGCTTGTCCTGGTTCCTGTTCTGTTGTGTCTCCCGCCTGTTGTTCTGTCTGGTGCACTCCGCACTCCACAACACTCTCCACTACACTGACACACTGCCACCCGATGTTGCCAGCCCCACTCTCTGTCGTCAGCTGATCCGCGTACTTCTATTCCTTATTTGGACACCCTTCATTTTATTCATATTATAACAATTTTTTAATCAATATATTTAATTCCAAAATTGTTTTAAATTATTCATCTACAAAATTAAAAAAAAAATTGGCCTAATAATACAAATTTGCACAAATATCTGACATATCGGATTTTAAAATAAAACCAAATCACAATTAACTGAAATATTGTTCCAGCGTATACAAAAACTTAAATATTATTAAAGTTCTTACTATTTGGATATGTATGTATTACATGTCGATGGCATTGGTAATCCTGTCATTCGTTATATCCGGCAAGTGAGCGCCAATACCGATTTATCGCAAAAAACATCAAAAAATGATATGTAACAACTTTAATAAGAGCAATCTTCAATTAGAATTTGGCAGTTAAGATACGTTTTGATAAAACAAATGAATACAAAATATTCGAAAGCAGAATCATGATTTTATATTCTTGCAAACATAAATTGTGCAATTGTTAATATTTCAATGAAAACTGATGTCTACATAATTTTATAAAAGAAAGTATAATGTGCAATTCATAAAATTATTTTTACGACACAGGGAAAAAAATATATAATCCTCAGTATAAACTTTCATCATCATATTATTATTTATTTTGATCTGATTTAAAAAAAAATATATAACACTAGATCAAAATTAATTAGAATATTTAAAAACTAAAAATATTGTATTTGTAAATACTAAAATGATTCAAAAACAAAAATAGTAAATATTGCAGGTAAAAGACGTGAGAGATAAAATATTCATTGAGAAATTAACTGGATTATATCGGAAAATAAAAAATAAAAAATTTCTTTAATCAGTGCGGTGTGCAAAAAGCGCTTATTTGGATTTTGTTAAAAACCAAAACAATGTGCGCATAGGTTGACGCGCAACTCCTACTGACATTTCGACACAGTAACCACGATTTCTGTCGTAACAATAAATATAATTTAAATTTAAAAATATTATGTACATTGTAAAATAAATGACTTTTCATTGAATTTCAAAAGGATATTTTTGATTAAAAATAACATATCAAGTATGCAAAAAGCAAATACACATTAAATGAAAGCGCAATGTTCACTGTAAACAAATTATCCTAAAAGGATTTCTTAGAATATTGTTATTATACTTTCACAAGCAAATTTCAATATAAAACAAACAGTGATTTCAAATATGCACTTAATATTTTCTATTGCACAATATTATGTTGAATTATTTTGTTAAATTTCGAAACTCAATTGTTTCAACTTATTTCTCTTTATGTAATAAAATATAGTTTTTTGGCAATTATTTTTCAAAATAAGTTTTTAATGTGAATGTATGGTTACAAGATTATAATGTGCGGTATGACGTCAGACAGAGTGTAGTTCTGTGACAGGATCATGGAGGCTGGCCAGACTACAGGTTTTGTACTATTTTATACTAATTATTTATCAATTACTCGTTAAAAATGTTCCTCAGAGGTTTATTTAAAATCAATAAATTTACTGGAGTAGATCTTCCAAAAATGATGACAAATTATCTAGATTCTTCTGTCATCAATATTAGACATTCCACAAATATTTTTACCATTAATTTTGCTTTTCATATAACGAATGAATTCACAGTTTTGATGAAGTCGCTCTGCACATTTCCTACATAATATTTATATACAAAAGCAAAATTTGACACTCATTCTCCAGGAATGTGAAATATCAATACATATAATATTTTTACTTATTCAATCAGACCAAAATGGTGACGAAGCAGAGGAAAGTGTGTGCGCTGGATGTTTGAATAAACTATTCGATGAAGATTGTGTCTCGGCACTCAATCAAGAGTGGCACATGGAGTGCTTCAGGTGTGTAAAATTCCTATTTAAGAGCAAGTTTCTTCAAACAGTGAGATATCTAAGTCTAGAGTAATTCTCTTATTTTCGTGCAATTAATTGGTTTCTATAATTGCACTTGGGAGTTATGTAGCTCACTATTAGAAGAAACCGGTCCTAAGATCTCTACTACTATTATTCAAGTTATTTATTTAAAATATCCATGATCATTTATACAAATCTTTTAACAATTGAAGTATGCATATGTTTAGACGTTAAAATAAGAATACTGATAATCTGACGTTTGTTGTATACCGTTGTTTAATAATAATATTTTTTTAGATGTTCTGCATGTGATATTGCATTATCTACATGGTATTTTGAAAAAGATGGACTGTTATTTTGTGAAACTGATTATTGGTCTCGATACGGACACTCTTGCCAACATTGTAGTCAGGTAAAGTCATTAATTACAGTATAAAAGATAGTTGATGTTTGACTTATTAAATATTTTGATACTTTTGTAGATCATCACAGGTCCTGTGATGGCAGCAGGCGATCACCGTTTTCATCCCGAGTGTTTTTGTTGTGAACTGTGTTCTGTATTTATTGGCGATGGTGAAGCTTACGCTCTCATTGAAAGATCTAAATTATATTGGTATACATTTATCAGCATCAGTTAGTTATATTGAAGTATGTGTTATAATCTGATTATTATATTTACAGTGGTGCTTGTTATGAAAGAGTAATGAAACCATTAACTCAAAATAACAATCGGAGACATGCAATACAACTTGTCGAGGTTCCTCCGAGGACAATGCCCGAAGGAAAAAGCATTATCCCTTTGGTAAAATTAGCACCAGATCCTCGCCGAGGTCTCACAATCAAACAGTAAGCCAAAGATTTTAATTAAAACTATTGGTGATGTTTGACTAATGTAAACATAAAAATATACATTACATTTCAAACAAACTCTTTGTCATCTGCTGCATAACATTCACTAACAAATATGCACTAAAACCCATTTTCAGGCTTTGGTACGCCATGCAGGGAAAGTTGTCTGCGCTTTTGAGATCTTTGATAAGAGCTGCCCTCTCCTTGTGCATTCAAATTACCAAATATAGGTACAAAAACATGTGTTTTAATCTATAATAACTGCTTAGTAAACGATTTACTACAAATATAAAATTATACTCATAAATTATCATTCTAATTTTAACTACATATATACATCAATTTCAAACTTTGTAACATAAATATTTATCATGATTTAGTGTGGATATGTCATGTGGCCTGATGGCATTGCATATTGGTGATAGAATATTGGAAATAAACGGTACTCCTGTAAAAGATCAACCGATACCACAGATTGAGCACCTTATTTGTTATTCTGATACTGTTTTACAGGTAATTAATTCGTTAAATATTTAAATAATATAAAATTACATAATTGAATATTTTTTTAGTTGACCATCGAACACGATCCTAATAATGTGAATGGTAAAATATTACCAAGTCAATCCGATTGTGATGAATCTGTAGAAGCAGCTTCCGAAGTTGTTGATATCACTGCTGAAAATATGTTAAAAGAAAATGTAAATGATGAAGAGACTTTAAACTTAAGTTCCCCACAGGATACTCAGAATATGAATAATGATACTACTTGCCTTATTGATGAAATTCCTCAAAACATTCCCAAACAAACAGAAAAGATAGAATGTGATACAAATGAGAATGAATCGCTTCTTTCTGTTGTGACTACAATGAAACCACAACTCCCACTCAAAGGTGAAAATTTGTTATCTATTCTTTATCTCCGGTTATTGTCCATATCAAGAGGAAGTATAACATGATTTTTGACATAAATTTTTTTTTTATAGGAAATAATCGTGAGAGAGTTTTCAAAAGGAATGGTGAAAACGATTTGTCAGCAGATTCCCGGGCTAGAGCTAGACAGTTGTGGAAACGTGCAGGTAACACTCGATATACACAATCTTCTTCATTGAGAGATAAAGAAAGGAGCTCTAGTATGTCTCGACTGTTAGAAGGGTAATTATTATTATTGATATTGAAGACAATTTTTTATTTTTACTACTTTTAATGCATATTTCATGAATATAGGACGAATAATGATATTACTGAATCATGCGATGGTGGAGGTGTTTTGAATGACCTTTCTCGCACAAGGTCTTTCCGAGTCGATGCTCGTCCTCCCCCTACTGTTTTTAGAGCTGCTGATCTTTTGCAGGTATTTTTATTTAAATAAATAAAATAATATTTTGACAATACATAACTACAATACATATTTATTTTAGGGGGAGCTTCTCGGTAGTGGGTTTTTTGGACAGGTTTTTAAAGTTACACATCGGGATACCAACGAAGTGATGGTTCTTAAACAACTCTATAGGGTAGACGAAGATGCTCAAAAGAATTTTTTGAAAGAGGTAACATCTCTCAATGATTTTATAAAATACAAATTATTTAATATTTTTTATTTAGGTTGCAGTTTTGAGATCATTGTCTCATCCGAATGTTCTGCGATTCATCGGTGTATTGTACAAAGAGAGACGACTTCATCTTGTCACTGAGTATGTAAGCGGTGGAACTCTTCGTGCTCTTTTGGATGCTCCCAGAGCTCCTCCATGGGCGGAGCGAGCTGGATACGCTCGTGATATCGCTTCCGGTTTAGCATATTTACATAGGATGAATATAATTCATCGAGACCTCAATTCTTTTAACTGTTTAGTAAGAGAGGTGAGTGAATAAATTATTGTGTGATGACTTCAAATTACTTTATTATATTTTTTCAGGATAAAACTGTAATTGTAGCTGATTTTGGATTAGCTAGGATAGTTAAAAGAACAGGTGTGTCTGGAAGCTTGGAAAGATCACAAAGAAGTTCTGCAAGAGAGAGGAAAAAAAGATATACAGTACGTTTGTAATACTTATTTACTGATTTTTATAAATAACATTTATTTTTAATTTGGATTGGAAATATTTTAGATTGTAGGCAGTCCTTATTGGATGGCGCCTGAAATGATGAAAGGAAATGTCTATGATGAAAAAGTAGATGTATTTTCATTCGGAATCGTTCTCTGCGAGGTAATTTTTCTATTAAAAACCAAGTATTCTATGTTTTAACTAATTATATATTATTATAGATTATTGGGAGAGTTCACGCAGATCCCGATTTTATGCCGAGAAGTGAAGATTTCGGCTTGAATCAATCTGTTTTTAAAAACAGTTTTTGTGACGGTTGCCCTGAGCATCTTTATAATATTGCCTTTCTTTGCTGTAATCTGAATCCAGATAAAAGGTAACTACCATATAATAGATTATGTGGGTTTGATAATTAATGAAAATTATAATTTTAGACCACCGTTTGAAGTTATAAAAGTTTGGTTGGATTCTCTCACCATGCATTTGTTAGTCCCAAAAACTCCGCCAAATGATTTACTTCATGATATTCTTCAGTACAGTGGCTCGCCTGATTATCCTTCCGATTCTAGTTGTGAGGACATTTGTAAGACTCAAGATAGAGTGCTTCTTCCAGTTAAGGTAATAAATTAATGTTCTTATATTTAAATGTTTGTATTCTAATTCAAATAAATATTTTAGTCAATTTCCAAGGAGGTTGTAATCACCGAAGATATAAATAAAACAGCATCTCATCCCGAATCAGCGAAAATTAGAGGTCTTGGTCCAAAGTGCATATCGGCAAGTCATTTGTGCCTACCCAATAAACCAATCATAAGAAATGGTAATTTAAGTAAAAGTCAAAACGCCTTGTCCTCCACACCTTCAGGATATATTCTCAGTACCGATGACAAAACTATTAATATCACAAAAGTTGATGATATACGGGAATGGTTGGACAAACCCATCATGTTGAGAAGTAATGGGTTTTCGAAAGATGTTGTGGCTGAAAAAAGACATTCCGTTGATAATTCTGTGTCTGATGGGTGTTTTAAAGCTCGAAAAGTGATCCATGATGATCCTCACAACGGATCAGAAAGCTATAGGGCAATCAAAGTTAATAATATTGATGTACATCCTCCACCTGAAACATTTAAAAAGCCCGATTTAAATTTTATCAGGGTATTCAAATCGAAAAGTCATCACTGCAACACTGACTTCAGCAGTCAGGATCAGCCCGACTTGCCAAGTTATTATAGAAATCAATCTGTGGAAGAGTTAGAGAGCGAAGGTAAAAAATACACAGAACCATTCCAACAACAGAACTCCAGTTCTCAATCTTTGATTAAAGATTGTACCGACTTCAGCAGTGATTCAGATGATTGCTTAGAAGAATTTCAACCCAAAGCACAAACGGCTTCAACTTTGAAAAGAATATTCAAAAATGAATTGAATTCTTACACTGTCAATCCAGAAACAGTAGTAGAAAAAGCGAAAGTATTAGATAGTCCCAAAAAGAAAATGCATATTACTAATAATATAAAACTTATGCATCAGAAGTATGAAGGAAATGTTAATGCTGCCAATAATCATGAAAGCGCACCGAAGACATTCAATTCTCTAGCCAAGAAACTCATGTCGCCGAAACTCGGAAGAAAATCGATGAAAATCTTTCAAGGCAGTAGTGAAAATCAATCATCATCTTCAGGAGAGTCTAACGATAAATCTCCAAAAGCAAGAAGTACATTCTTCATTTCTACTCCCACCGTCGACAAGAAGACTGAACTCGGAAACAATTCTGTGCCTTCTGTTGAATGTAAAACTAAAATTGATGAATCTAGAAATGTAAATAATGTATCTCCTGAGGGGAAATTTTCTTCTCCTAGACCGTTTAAATGCATGACTCCGTTATTGAAAAGACATAATCGACTATTAGATGATTCAATTTCTTCCGGAGGAAGATTTAGTTATAGAGAAAAGAGAGTCTCGCCTTTGAAGTCAATTAATTCTTCAGGACAATGTAGTAATAATTCAGACAAAATCACCCCGACAAAGCCGCCAATAACAGAGAAACCAGTCGGAATGGCTCCTCCACTGATGCGCTGCAATAATTTTAAAAATATACCATCTCTAACGGAGGGTGTTCCAGAAGGTTCTACACCCAAAGGCCAAACCGATTCATTATTTGATGAAAAGTTAAAGTCTGGCCTTAACACTAATGATAATTATGTGAGCCTTGCCAATCTGAGGATAAACTGTCCCAGTTTGAGTAGAACTAGAGAGTCAATTGTTAAGAGGAATATTTCCAAATTCGACGGTACCACCCGCAATGGTACAAAAACTAAAATACCTTCTGAAAAAGCCACCGATATTAAAATTCAAGCCGATTCGGCCAAAAGCAAGGTCAAATAAGATTGACTCTAGTCTGCTCGTGTATGTTTTTACAACAGTATTCTTGTCAGTCGACAATTTGTATATCACAATGTAAATAAGACAATAATAGAATTAAGTCATTTTTATACATCGACCATAATTGATTAAGTGCTTGTTGAAATCTAATTAACCGTTGTATATACAAAATGCTTAAAGTATATAAGTAAGCAATTGTGGCTCAATATATCATGGTGCAAATATCGGCTTCTGTTAATTAATTTAATTTTATCATTAGTCGTAACATATTGCCTATTTATAAATATTACACAGTTGAATACAAGACCAATTTTGGTTTTTCCTTGAAGAATCCTGACAATTTTATTTTTACTTGCGGGACTTCATCCAAATATGTATTAGTATTCAATCAATATCACCGATATTCGAAGGCCAGACAACTGGATGTATTAATATCAAGATAGCAGACCATGCAGACGAGTTTGACAATGCAGAATCGTCTGCTTGGTCCGCCATCTTTATATTTATACATCCAGTTGTCTGGCATTCTTATCGGCGGTAATGATTCACTGCATTCCAAATTATCTGTTCTCATTTAAATATAATAATTGTAATAATAATATATGTGGATATATTTTTATATTAGAAAAAGTTGTGCTTTTTTGTGTAGTATTTAATTTTTTAATGTGATAAGTAATAAAAACTCATAATTTAATTAATACAAAACTTTAAAAGTGTAGTGAAACTGTTAAAAAAGTGAGTACTTAACCTGACTAACATTATCTGTGATATTGTTTTCGTTGTAGATTTAATTTTATTATAATGGCTTTTTATGAATTGCTGATTGTAGTTTATTTAAAAACAAAATCTTGTCGAACAAGCCATTTAGAAAAATATTTATAAGAGAATTGCGCACAAGTATTTTTTTTAAAACAATGTTGATTTGTGAAAATATAATAAAAATAACCGGAGATCATCTCAATGAATAACAATCACTAATATTTTAATATGAAGATCTGACATTAGGTATAGTAATTTATGTACTTGTTTGTGTTGTAATGAAAGGATTATTTTTCTGCCATTGAGACAGTTTGTAAGTGGCCTTATTTTCCAATAGCAGTATTTAATTTTTAATTAAAACTTCATAAATCGGTGCCTCGTCATTGTATACAGCGAGTGAAATTGTAATTTTTCCTGTACATTCCCCATGTGTATTTTTTACAACTTGTACTTTTGTACATCCTTTTGTATGTATCTTTATTTATACTTTTGCTATAATATTAATAATAATAAATATATACATTCATAATTTTCCTGTTTTAATAAGATACACCATTATTGTGTCATATATTTTATTGTAAAGGAGGTGATTTTCATGGGTTTTTACATAATATATATTTTTTTGTCAACGGGAATATAATTTACACTAGATATTTATCACAATATATGTATATATTATGGGGATAATTGCAATGTCAAAAGTTGTGCTTAATTTTGATTTAATCACCAACTACAAAAGATTATTGTGCAGTCCTTAGGTACATTATGGATTCAATATAAGATTGAGCACGAGGTAATTGTGTAAACGATTTATAAAAATGTGCATTTAATTTACACAATTTAATTTAAAAAAACATACATAGTCTGAGATGAGTTTGACGATTTCTAAATATCAGTCTGGGATTTTGTAAAAAAACATCAATTGACAACTGAAAGTGTGATGCTATAATATTATATTGTCATATTCGGGTCACACAAGTATGAGGAAAAGTGATGATTCGATTACTAAATATGATCACTAATAAAACTTTGAATACAAAAAAATACTATTTATAAGTACACAGTATCAGACATGTATTAGTTTCACTTACAACAAGAATAATAATGGTATTACAGTATATGAATACACTTTATATTATCTAAAACCATATTAAAAACACAGATAAATCAACAAACTAACCGTATTTATACCATGGTCACAACATGTATTAACTAATTATTTATATATAATCTAAGCAATCCTTTTATATGAGAGTCAAGTCTAATAAAGAAAACGTATAAAAAAATATAATTTTATTTTTGTGAATAAATTAAAGTGTAGAATTTTCCCCAACACAGTATCATTGCTTCATCATTAAAATTAAATTGCTACTCTTTGTTTCTGAACGTCATTCAAATGGTCACCGACATATTACATGAAAACTGAGAAATAAATCATGTAATTGGATAATTATTTTTTAACTCAGTCGTCGAGGAGGGATCGAAATATTTCATCACACAATATAACAGGGTTAGAAATTCTATTAAAAACTGAATGAAATATATAGGATTTTATTTATTTACACTCTACGCATACTCAATTTGTGGTAATTAAATTTATCATTTTCAACTCGGTCACCAAAGAAATAGTATAAAGTCATACCACGTCTTTCTTTTACTCTCGACCTTATCTCAGTTCGGTAATAATCAAATAAAATATGTGTATTGCTCGTCATATAGCCGGATTGCCATTATAAGCGATTATAAACCTATACATAGATCAGACATGTGGTTATCATTCTTAAATGACTAACATCAAAGGAAGATGCAGTTAAACTACATGGTCACAACATGTAATTCAATGTAAAACTACAATATCTAGCATGCTTAGTTTGCAATAAGAGCATAGAAAAATAATAAATACTGCTTTATTTTGATTCTCGGTTGGCACAAAAATTAATGGTTTGGCACTATCAGAGAAATGTATAAAAAAATAAATATAGATATGGCATGCGAAAAAATCATGCAAATATTTTTCAATAAGTAGTAACAAATGCAGAATACTTGTGACAAAAGTAGAGTATGTATTGATAATTTTTTTCTTACTCAATTAAATCGTTACCGCTGATAAGAATACCAGTCAACTGGATGTATAAATACCATTATGATGGACCAAGCAGACTATAAATTATTAAATCATAATATGATACCTTCTGCATAAGATATTTAAAACTCTACCTCTGGCACAAGTAATACAAAATAAATTTAAAAAAAAATTACGAATCAAACATATCCTTGTGCTTTATTGACAATGTGGGATCTGCAATTTTAATAATACAAAAGTAAGGCTTATAAATAAAAATCTGTAATGTGTTCTGCCATCTTTTAAAATTAACTTTTTGTAGATCCAATATTGTCAATGTATGATATATTTTACAATTAAACTGGCTCAAGATTCGTCATTTGATATTAGTAGGCCAATTTTTTTTATGAGAACAAGATATGTGTCAAAAAGATTATGTGCAAATATAAATATGTTTTTTTTTCAAATAGAATATATAAAAATTGATGCATAGAAATGTAAAAAGTTATATCAAAGAATGTTAATATTCGTGCAAATTTCATGCATATGGTTTTAACAGCTTTAACGGATTATATTGAAAATGTGTCATATTTAAAAGATGTGTGAATTGACTAGCGACTATTGGGGATTTTATATTGCATTTTAGTCGTCGGGTACAGCGGCGAGTCGCTCCTTTAAGATGGTGAACCTTCCGTAAACCTGCTGAATTTGTTGTTTCAATTTATCGTTGACTTCCCTTTGCAACTCTTGAACCTCAAGGATCTCCTTCCTTAGATTTTGATAATCATTTTTCACCTAAATATGATCATGTGAAATGAGAATTGTTCACTAAATACTTGAATCTTTAATAAAATTAACAGTAATTAGGATTTAACTGTTATTTACTAAGGCAAACCTTGAATAATCATTAAAGTGAAAATTATTGTATAAAAAAATTATAATAAAAAGACAGACAACCTCATTTACAGACTTCAAAAGTTTCATTACAGATGCCTCTGGATTGGGATCAGGTTCAAGGATTAATTTCTCAACATCCTCTATTTTATAGGCCATCATATCAAGTCTTTGATCCGTCCTCCTTACCTAAAATTACATTGTTTGTAGACGGAAGGAAACAAAACACTATTGAAGTGAAGTAAAAATACCGAATCTTCCAAACTAACAACCGCTGCATCCATTTTAAAATGAAACATATATTTATTTGATGAAATATCTCAATAATCATTCAGCATATTAAAAAAATCTGTCGTATTAGGTCCAAACGACAAAGCAAAATAAACTGTCAAAGCGTAAATGTCAAACGATGAGGGAATTGATTTTATATCATTGCCAGTGTGTGAAAATAGTTTGCCAGTACATAAATTAAACATACATATTTTACCTTTGAAAAATCCAAACTCTCCGTTAAAAATACATTAAAATGATAGTTTTATCCCCGTTTCTTATTATTCATCCAAATTAGAAGGGATAATTTTTACTACCCATTTTTTTAAAATTGAATAGAGCATCATTCTATTCATGCAAAATTTAATACCAACTTGGTTGTATTTTTAAATATCATACTTATTTAATTATGTGTGCTTGTAGGATGTTCCGATGCTTATTGCTTTCAAAAATTGATATAATGTATCTAGGTATATTGGAATTTTATAATATACATATTATATAAGTTGAAGATCACTTTATATGCATATTTTTTCACAAAAATAAAGTACATTAATATAATTACATCTACATAATATCTTGTACGAAAAAGTGTACCTATACTTATACGAAATATATAATTAAAATTTAAATTATATCGATAAAAATGATTATTTGATAAGTAGTAAAATGATTATATCTACTTATCATTGTTAAAGTTTGTAGAATGTTACGTAAGGAGACACTTTCAAAACAAGATTCGTGGGAAACTTTCATTTATTGTACATTTGAAGTTAAATGATGAAGTGTTGTTTTTACGCAAAATTAATTCGCGCTATCTCACGGTGGCAAAAATAAAACAAATAGTCGTGTAAAGATAAAAGTGACAAAGTTTTCCCATTAACAAGTACGCGGCTCGGTCACCTGGACTACCCCTTTTCAAATATTAAAGTTGAGACGAAATTTAGAGCTCTTTAAGCGAGCTTTTCGGTGGTCAAATTGAAAATTATACCACCCTACCAAAGGTTTTAGATGGTCGACAACCCGATTTCGACAAACATCAACAATATAATGTGTGTACGTGTGGTATACTTCTTATTTGAGTGCGTACTTCTATAAAAATATATCCTTGTTTATTGTCAAGATGTTCTCAAACATTGAATATTAAGTAACGTATGCCTTCAAACTCAACAAACAGGAGTGCAAAAATTAATAATAATGCTGTAATAAGCATACAGATGGGTTTCCCTTTTTTTACTGTCTTCATTATGAATTCAGGTGAGTTCTGCAAAATTGCATCCCTTTTAAATAAGTGATTAGCATTCAAATCTTGCGGTGTATATTAAAAAAGCGCGTGCACTGATTACGATCCTTGTATAGCAGCTATATCACAATTAGTGGTGCAATATCTGATATATTTATTTATAACAATAAGGAATTATAGTAAAAGAGTTGAAAATGACAGTTTATTTGGCACTTTGGTATTTTATTAAAAATAAATAAAATACTCTACAAACACCGTAAATATTAATAGCTGCATAAAAAATATATACTTTATCAAACTTAAGGAAACAAATTTAACTAACGGTGTGATGAATATAAAATAATAATTGTTGTACAGTTCAAAATAATGCCTAAAACCATTTGGAATGACGTTCAGATTATACATTAAAACAACTGTGAATTAAAATTCTTCATTAATTTATTCACAAAAATAAAATTATATTTTTTTATACGTTTTCTTTATTAGACTTGACTCTCATATAAAAGGATTGCTTAGATTATATATAAATAATTAGTTAATACATGTTGTGACCATGGTATAAATACGGTTAGTTTGTTGATTTATCTGTGTTTTTAATATGGTTTTAGATAATATAAAGTGTATTCATATACTGTAATACCATTATTATTCTTGTTGTAAGTGAAACTAATACATGTCTGATACTGTGTACTTATAAATAGTATTTTTTTGTATTCAAAGTTTTATTAGTGATCATATTTAGTAATCGAATCATCACTTTTCCTCATACTTGTGTGACCCGAATATGACAATATAATATTATAGCATCACACTTTCAGTTGTCAATTGATGTTTTTTTACAAAATCCCAGACTGATATTTAGAAATCGTCAAACTCATCTCAGACTATGTATGTTTTTTTAAATTAAATTGTGTAAATTAAATGCACATTTTTATAAATCGTTTACACAATTACCTCGTGCTCAATCTTATATTGAATCCATAATGTACCTAAGGACTGCACAATAATCTTTTGTAGTTGGTGATTAAATCAAAATTAAGCACAACTTTTGACATTGCAATTATCCCCATAATATATACATATATTGTGATAAATATCTAGTGTAAATTATATTCCCGTTGACAAAAAAATATATATTATGTAAAAACCCATGAAAATCACCTCCTTTACAATAAAATATATGACACAATAATGGTGTATCTTATTAAAACAGGAAAATTATGAATGTATATATTTATTATTATTAATATTATAGCAAAAGTATAAATAAAGATACATACAAAAGGATGTACAAAAGTACAAGTTGTAAAAAATACACATGGGGAATGTACAGGAAAAATTACAATTTCACTCGCTGTATACAATGACGAGGCACCGATTTATGAAGTTTTAATTAAAAATTAAATACTGCTATTGGAAAATAAGGCCACTTACAAACTGTCTCAATGGCAGAAAAATAATCCTTTCATTACAACACAAACAAGTACATAAATTACTATACCTAATGTCAGATCTTCATATTAAAATATTAGTGATTGTTATTCATTGAGATGATCTCCGGTTATTTTTATTATATTTTCACAAATCAACATTGTTTTAAAAAAAATACTTGTGCGCAATTCTCTTATAAATATTTTTCTAAATGGCTTGTTCGACAAGATTTTGTTTTTAAATAAACTACAATCAGCAATTCATAAAAAGCCATTATAATAAAATTAAATCTACAACGAAAACAATATCACAGATAATGTTAGTCAGGTTAAGTACTCACTTTTTTAACAGTTTCACTACACTTTTAAAGTTTTGTATTAATTAAATTATGAGTTTTTATTACTTATCACATTAAAAAATTAAATACTACACAAAAAAGCACAACTTTTTCTAATATAAAAATATATCCACATATATTATTATTACAATTATTATATTTAAATGAGAACAGATAATTTGGAATGCAGTGAATCATTACCGCCGATAAGAATGCCAGACAACTGGATGTATAAATATAAAGATGGCGGACCAAGCAGACGATTCTGCATTGTCAAACTCGTCTGCATGGTCTGCTATCTTGATATTAATACATCCAGTTGTCTGGCCTTCGAATATCGGTGGTATTGATTGAATACTAATACATATTTGGATGAAGTCCCGCAAGTAAAAATAAAATTGTCAGGATTCTTCAAGGAAAAACCAAAATTGGTCTTGTATTCAACTGTGTAATATTTATAAATAGGCAATATGTTACGACTAATGATAAAATTAAATTAATTAACAGAAGCCGATATTTGCACCATGATATATTGAGCCACAATTGCTTACTTATATACTTTAAGCATTTTGTATATACAACGGTTAATTAGATTTCAACAAGCACTTAATCAATTATGGTCGATGTATAAAAATGACTTAATTCTATTATTGTCTTATTTACATTGTGATACAAATTGTCGACTGACAAGAATACTGTTGTAAAAACATACACGAGCAGACTAGAGTCAATCTTATTTGACCTTGCTTTTGGCCGAATCGGCTTGAATTTTAATATCGGTGGCTTTTTCAGAAGGTATTTTAGTTTTTGTACCATTGCGGGTGGTACCGTCGAATTTGGAAATATTCCTCTTAACAATTGACTCTCTAGTTCTACTCAAACTGGGACAGTTTATCCTCAGATTGGCAAGGCTCACATAATTATCATTAGTGTTAAGGCCAGACTTTAACTTTTCATCAAATAATGAATCGGTTTGGCCTTTGGGTGTAGAACCTTCTGGAACGCCCTCCGTTAGAGATGGTATATTTTTAAAATTATTGCAGCGCATCAGTGGAGGAGCCATTCCGACTGGTTTCTCTGTTATTGGCGGCTTTGTCGGGGTGATTTTGTCTGAATTATTACTACATTGTCCTGAAGAATTAATTGACTTCAAAGGCGAGACTCTCTTTTCTCTATAACTAAATCTTCCCACGGAAGAAATTGAATCATCTAATAGTCGATTATGTCTTTTCAATAACGGAGTCATGCATTTAAACGGTCTAGGAGAAGAAAATTTCCCCTCAGGAGATACATTATTTACATTTCTAGATTCATCAATTTTAGTTTTACATTCAACAGAAGGCACAGAATTGTTTCCGAGTTCAGTCTTCTTGTCGACGGTGGGAGTAGAAATGAAGAATGTACTTCTTGCTTTTGGAGATTTATCGTTAGACTCTCCTGAAGATGATGATTGATTTTCACTACTGCCTTGAAAGATTTTCATCGATTTTCTTCCGAGTTTCGGCGACATGAGTTTCTTGGCTAGAGAATTGAATGTCTTCGGTGCGCTTTCATGATTATTGGCAGCATTAACATTTCCTTCATACTTCTGATGCATAAGTTTTATATTATTAGTAATATGCATTTTCTTTTTGGGACTATCTAATACTTTCGCTTTTTCTACTACTGTTTCTGGATTGACAGTGTAAGAATTCAATTCATTTTTGAATATTCTTTTCAAAGTTGAAGCCGTTTGTGCTTTGGGTTGAAATTCTTCTAAGCAATCATCTGAATCACTGCTGAAGTCGGTACAATCTTTAATCAAAGATTGAGAACTGGAGTTCTGTTGTTGGAATGGTTCCGTGTATTTTTTACCTTCACTCTCTAACTCTTCCACTGATTGATTTCTATAATAACTTGGCAAGTCAGGCTGATCCTGACTGCTGAAGTCAGTGTTGCAGTGATGACTTTTTGATTTGAATACCCTGATAAAATTTAAATCGGGCTTTTTAAATGTTTCAGGTGGAGGATGTACATCAATATTATTAACTTTGATTGCTCTATAGCTTTCCGCTCCGTTGTGAGGATCATCGTGGATCACTTTTCGAGCTTTAAAACACCCATCAGACACAGAATTATCAACGGAATGTCTTTTTTCAGCCACAACATCTTTCGAAAACCCATTACTTCTCAACATGATGGGTTTGTCCAACCATTCCCGTATATCATCAACTTTTGTGATATTAATAGTTTTGTCATCGGTACTGAGAATATATCCTGAAGGTGTGGAGGACAAGGCGTTTTGACTTTTACTTAAATTACCATTTCTTATGATTGGTTTATTGGGTAGGCACAAATGACTTGCCGATATGCACTTTGGACCAAGACCTCTAATTTTCGCTGATTCGGGAAGAGATGCTGTTTTATTTATATCTTCGGTGATTACAACCTCCTTGGAAATTGACTAAAATATTTATTTGAATTAGAATACAAACATTTAAATATAAGAACATTAATTTATTACCTTAACTGGAAGAAGCACTCTATCTTGAGTCTTACAAATGTCCTCACAACTAGAATCGGAAGGATAATCAGGCGAGCCACTGTACTGAAGAATATCATGAAGTAAATCATTTGGCGGAGTTTTTGGGACTAACAAATGCATGGTGAGAGAATCCAACCAAACTTTTATAACTTCAAACGGTGGTCTAAAATTATAATTTTCATTAATTATCAAACCCACATAATCTATTATATGGTAGTTACCTTTTATCTGGATTCAGATTACAGCAAAGAAAGGCAATATTATAAAGATGCTCAGGGCAACCGTCACAAAAACTGTTTTTAAAAACAGATTGATTCAAGCCGAAATCTTCACTTCTCGGCATAAAATCG